>JAJPUD010000511.1:288577-328306 GCA_023553655.1 Myrmecobius fasciatus
TCCCTTTCCCTTTCCCTTTCCCTTTCCCTTTCCCTTTCCCTTTCCCTTTCCCTTTCCCTTTCCCTTTCCCTTTCCTTTTCCCTTTCCCTTTCCCTTTCCCTTCCCCTTTCCCTTTCCCTTTCCCTTTCCCTTTCCCTTTCCCTTTCCCTTTCCCTTTCGCTTTCCCTTTCCCTTTCCCTTTCCCTTCCCTTCCCTTCCGTAGTCTCTGTTTCTCTGTAACTTTTTCTTTCTTACATTAGCTCTTTTAAAATAGGTATCACTTTGTAGGTATTCATTATCCATGACAATTGTGTGCACATAAACACACACTCAAAAGCATCAGTACATACTGAGAAAAGTCCTGAACTAGGAATTGATTTTTTTGTATTTTAGTTCTTAATGTGTCATTCAATCTCTCTAACACCTTGAAAAATCAGTCCCCTTTTTTGAGATTTTTCCCCCCTCATAAAATGAGGGAAGTTGGACTAGAGAATTTTTAAAGACCCTTCTAATCTAAACTTCTATGTTTTAAAGCTCCTTACCACTTAACATTATGCAATTAATTTAGAAAAAAATTGCTGAAAATTGAGTCAATTGAGTTTAGGGATAACATTTTAAATATTAGCTCTTTGTATAGCTCTTTAAATGTATATAAAGCTCTTTTGTGTATATTCCTTTCTATATTCATTCAATTTGTCCAGGGATTTATCATACTTAACTTTTCTAAAATTCTTTTCTCCTCCTTAACTTCTTCCTTATTTATTTTTTACTTAGATTTATCTAATTCTTGGAGCTGGGAGGTTGAGCTCCTTTACAAGTATAATTTTGCTGTCTATTTCTTTTAGAACCCACTTATTTTCTCTAAGAATTTAGATGCTATACTACATGGTGCATATAGGTTTAATATTGACATTACTTCATTGTCCATGTTACCTTTTAATAAGATGTAGTTTCCTTCATTATCTCTTTTAAATAGATCTATTTTTGCTTTTGCTTTATCTGAGATCAGGATCACTACCACTTTTTTATTAAATTTCAGCTGAAACACAATATATACTAATCTACCCTTTCTTCTTTACTTGTGTATATCTCTTTGCTTTAGAAGAGATTTTTGTAAACAACATATTATAGGATTCTGTTTTTTAATCCATCATGCTGTCCACTTCCCTTTTATGAGAGAGTTCTCATTATATTTCCTTCTAATCTTGTTTGCATTACTTTTGTTTGTACAAAAACTTTTTAGCTTAATATAATCAAAATTATCTATTCTGTGTTCAATAGAGATACAGTTCTTGAGAATTATATGTATCATCTTCCCATGTAGGGATGCAAACAGTTTAACTTTAAAGAATAGCACATTTTTTTCTTTTTTTCCTGTTTACCATTTTATGCTTTTCTTTAGTTTTGTATTTGAAGATTAAATTTTCTGTTCATTTTGGTTATTCTCATCAAGAAAATTTGAAAGTCCCATTTCACTGAATGTCCATCTTTTTCCCTGAAAGATTCTGCTCAATTTTGCTGGGTAGTTGAATTTTAGTTGTAATCCAAAGTTTTTTTATCTTTTGAATTATCATATTCTAAGCCCTCTAATACTTTAACATACAAGCTGATAAATCCTTTGTAATCCTGGTTATGGCAACTTGATCTTTGAATTGTATTTTTCTGGCTTCTTGAATTATTTTCTCCTTGCTTTGATAATGCTGGAATTTGGATATAACATTCCTTGGAGTTTTCACTTTGGGATCTTTTTCAGGAGTAATTGGTGAATTCTTTCAATTATTGTTTTACACTCTGGTTATAGAATATCAGGGGAGTTTTCCTTGATAATTTCTTGAAAGATGCTTGTTCATATTTTTTTTTTTTTGGCTATGGCTTTCAGGTGGTTCAAGAATTCTTTACTTATCTTTCCTGAATCTATTCTTCATGCCAGTTGTTTTTCTCCTACATTTTCTTTTTCTTTTCATTCTTTTGATTTTGTTTGGTTGATTCTTGATGTCTCATAGCATAATTAGCTTCTACTTGCTCAATTCGAATTTTAAAGAATTATTTTTTTTCAGTCAGTTTTTCTATCTCCATTTTCTATTCTAATTCTACTTTTTACGGAGTTCTTTGCTTCAATTTTTGTCCCTGGCTGTTGATTCTCTTGCATACCTCTCATTTCTTTTTCTTAAATTTTATTCTATCCCTCTTATTTATTTTTAAAATCATTTTTTTAGTTCTTCCAAGAAGGTTTTTTTGGGGATTGAGACTAATTCATATTTGTCTTTTAGATTTCATATGTAGAGATTTGAACATTGTCTTCTGAATTTGTATTTCAATCTTTCCTGTTGCCATTGTAGCATTCTTTGGTTAGGCTCATTTTTTTTTCCTGGCTCATTTTAAAAAGATGAGATTTGTTCCTGGGGCACAGAGAACACTATACCAAGATTCTTATGTTGGGGGCCAAGAGCCTCATCACTGGTTTTCTGCTCCAAGGCTGGAGGGCAGCTATCTCATTGTGCTGGGGTGACACAGACTAGTCATGCCTGTTTGACCTGGGTTCTGGTGCTGGCATTTTGCCCACTGATTTGGAGTTTGGAGGCCTCACAGTGGGCCAGTTGTGCTACTGACCTGCTGAACTAGGAATATAGGGTTTCAGTTGCTGATCTCTGTTGTGTCTAAGAGACTCCCTTTGACTTACCTGGACAATATCTATACTGGGCTCCACTCCCTTCCCCTCTTACCCAAGTGAAACATCTTGGGTAAGGAAAATTGTTTCACTCTTTGTTTTTGTGGATTATGTCACTCTAATGAAAGGGCTGGCCTCCATGATACCTCATATTCCTTTTATTTATGATATTTGATGATTCTCTAATGTAATTGGGGATGATCATTAAGCAATGGGGAAGATTTATGGCCTTTACTTCAAATCAAAATAAATTCTGTCCACTTCAGTGATACTTTTCTACATATTTGCATTATGTCTCAAGGAACTCACAAACTAGCCTTTCAGAGGCTTGATTTAATACTGTTTCTGAGGAAAACTGAAGACCTAGGCAACTTCCTGGATTCTCTCTGCCACCTTGGTTCCACTCCCACTAAATAGAGTTTTAGAACATAGAATCTCAGTCAGTTAAACAGGAGTTGACTTGAATTAGGCATTTATTTTGTGTCAGGCACTGTGCTAAGTATGAGGAGTACGAAGGAAGATAAGGACAGGGGTTCTACTCTCAAAGATCTCATGGGGGAAACTGCATATAAATAACTGTATATACAAGAACTATATACAAATTGAAAGACAATTAAAGTTAGCTAAGGAAGAAGGAATGGGGAAAGGATTGGAAAAAGCCTTAATATGATAAACACTGGCAGAAAAGTAGGGAATATCTGAAAGTAAGATGACAATTGGTTCAATCCAATAATATGTAAGCATTTATATAATACTTAACCATTTGCCAAGCACTGTATTAAATGCTTTTTATAAATGCTATGCCATTTGACATTCATAACAATTCTCTGAGGTGATGCTATTGTTATCCTCCTTCTATAATTGAGGAAATTGAAGCAAACAGATGGCCTTTTCACGACACACAGCTAGCATGTATATGAGGCCATATTTGAACCCACTTCTTTCTGACTCCAAATGTAGCACTCTCTACATTGTGTTATCAACTTTCTCAGTACATTAGTGACTATAAGCTATTATTTTCTTTAGGATTCCAAAGTATAGGACAGATTTCATCTTATGTTTTACCTTCAAAATGACAATGTTGGTCAAGAAGATGAAGAATCATTTTAATTGTTATTGTTCATTTGTGTCTGATTCTTTGTGACCTTTTTTGGGGTTTTCTTGGCAAAGATAATGGAGTGGTTTGCTATTTCCTTCTCCAGAATATTTTACAGTTAAGTAATGTGCCCAGGGTCACACAGTTAGTAAGTGTCTGGGGCTGTATTTGAACTGAGGAAGATGAGTCTTCTTGACTCCAGGCCCAGTGCTCTATCTTTTGTGCTACTAGCTGCCTTTCCCTATATTTTAATTTTTTTTACAGATATTAATTTAATTGCACATGTAATAAAACTGAGTTTCAAAAAGATTTAGGAATATATATTTTCTTTATAGACAGAAAAGAAAGAGAAATGCCCTGGGTTGAGAGTCAAGGGGCATAAATTTTAATCATGGCTCTGACACTTTAACTCTGTATGTGATTTTAGGCAAATCAATTCTCCCATCCAGGCCTTGGTTTCCTTCTGGGTAAAATTAGAAGCATGGCTTCCATGATATTTCATATTCCTTTTAGCTCTGATATTTGATGATTCTCTAATGTAATTGGAGATGATCATAGGCAACAGGGAAGATGTATGGCCTTCACTTCAAATCAAGTTTAATTCTGTCCACCTCAGTGAAACTTTTTCACATACTTGCATCATATCTCAAGGAAATCACAAACAAGTCTTTTTAATGTGCTATGGTTGGATGGCAGAGGAGATGAGATGTTGAGAGATGGATGGAATAGTCATATGGATGTGAGTCTCTAACTA
This sequence comes from Myrmecobius fasciatus, assembly GCA_023553655.1. Classification (NCBI taxonomy): domain Eukaryota; kingdom Metazoa; phylum Chordata; class Mammalia; order Dasyuromorphia; family Myrmecobiidae; genus Myrmecobius; species Myrmecobius fasciatus. The sequence continues at coordinate 293,075 of JAJPUD010000511.1, forward strand.
TGATGCAATTGTTGATTCAATTCTAGGAATCCAAATTATTTTGTTTTTAAAGTCCTTACCTTTCACTTTGGGGAATGAAGCATCGGAGCTATGGATCTACAAATCTCAAAGTTGGGAGAACCCCAAAGACTCAAAATTGAATGTTTGTAATATACCATCTCTCATTCTGCCAAGGAATCAATTTTTGATGCAATCCTTCGAGTAGGGAAAATGCTAAATAAAGCAATCCATGATTAAAAGCCCATGTAAGATGTCAATTTTAGAGTGGGCTATAAATATAACTGAAGTGAACTCAATGCTCATCAACCCTTAGAGACATACTGCTCTCCTGAGTCTGCTGGATAGGAATAGTCTATAGATATGATGAGTTGGCTAAAGTGTTAAATCAGTAACCTATGTCATTTTGGGCCTTTCGGTAGACTCTTAGTGGTGAACAGACTTTTCACTACAGCTATCACCCCTCCCTTCTGAAAGATAAAGTTATCACTTGTGGAGGGAAGTAGTGGTAGGTGTGACTTCCCTGAAGAGTCCTAGAAAAATGATCCCAATTTATGTAACATAACACATTGATAGGAGAGCACCTAGAACACAATCAGAGTGTTTAATGTGGGATGTTTGAACAGAGACTATATAGAATGTTAGAGATGAAAGGATCTTTAGGTCACAGTATAAAGAATGTTAGAATTTGAAGTAACCTTAGGACACAGAATGTTAGACATTCTGTGCAAAGTACTTTAGAATTATCAAAGAGAAATAGGAAGAGAAATGATATTTGTGTCAAAAGACCTAGATTCCAATTGTGACTCTAACATTTTAATAGCTGTGTGGCCAGGTGAAAATTTACTTCATTTCCCTGTGTATCAGATGGTTTATACTTAATATCAAGAAAATTATATCTTTATCATTTATCTATACTATTGTGGAAAGTGCACATTGCAAAATTTATAACAATCTATAATTATAAACTATAATTATTTTTAAAGCAAGAAGGGATCTTAAAAGTTAAGTCCATGTTCCATTTTACAGTTGAGGAAACTGAGATCCAGATAATGTTAAGTAGAGCTGGAGGGATCTGGGAGACTGTTTAGTCTAATCACTTAATTTAACAGATTAGAAAATTGAGTCATATGCAGTTATATGATGGCATTCAAGGTAGAGTTGAAACTGAAGTGCTCTGCTTTCAGAGCCAGCTCTCATATTACATGAAGCTACACTTGTGTTTCCTAATGGGACAAGTTAAAAAGTTATATATTCCAGGGCAGTTAGGTGGTACAGTGGATAGAGCACCAGCCCTGAAGTCAGGAAGACCTGAGTTCAAATCTGGTCTCAGACACTTCCTAGCTGTGTGACCCTGGGCAAGTCACTTAATTCCAATTGCTTCAGGGAAAAAAAAAGTTATATATTCAACTTCCATTTGCAGAGGATTATGCTAAAAACTGGGGAAAACACAAAATTTAAATGTTACACAATAATTGCCCACAGGAAGCTTATAGTTTAACAGGGGATGCAAGTAATACATTTAGTCAAGTATAATTACAATAATACATGATGAATTCATTAGAAAGATGCAAAGTCCAAGATTTAGTGGCATTTGATGTATTGTTATCTTACAAATTCAATAACAGATCTAAACTAAATGAATTGTAGCAAAATTATTGTTTTTTTTTAAGTGTAATTCTAAATTCCAATTCTCTAAGTCCCTCCCTCCTTCCTCCCTTTCCTTCCTTTTTTTCCTCCTTTCCTGTATGTTTCTGTCTCTGTCTCTCTTTCTATCTCATTCTGAGGGACCTATTTATCCACACATTAAAGTTACATTTACTGCTTTGGAGAAATCTTAGAAGCTATAAAGTTCATTCTCCTTATTTAATAAAATAAAAAAATTGAGGTCTATAAAAGAGAAATGACTTGCTTAAAGTCACACAATTGCTAAATAATAGAGTAGGGAACTGAAACCATGTCCTTCTACATCAAAATTCAAACTTCTTTGTGCCACATCAGATCTCAATTCAATGCAATGAAATTCAATTCATCAAAAATTTTACAAAGTTAGGGGTAGTAAGATGGTGTAGTGGATAGAGTACTGGATATGTTGTTAGGAAGACCAGCTCCAATCTGTTCTTAGACACTTACTAATAGATGACTCATCTCTTCCTGACTCAATTTCATCTGTAAAATGTCATTAATAGTACCTACTCCTAGGTGAAAATAAAATATTTGTAAAGAGCTTTATAAACCTCAAAGTGATATACCAAGACCAGCTATTTTATAACTTATTGTAAATTGTAGACATTTCTTGGAGGTGTCTTAATGACTGCAACTATGATGTGCCACCCTTATCCTTCTTGTCCCCAACTGGGATTTGGTTCCTTCTTGTTATTTATACAGATGCTTAAAAAAGGCCTTGGTTTATGTCTGGCAGAGAAAGGTTCTGATCTTTATTGAATGGGAATGGGAACAATACATTAGTCAAACAGAATGTGACATGTTAGGCTGGAGTACTTGAGTATAAAGCTAGGAACCTGGGAGGATTAAAAGGCAGTTGTGAGCTTAAAAAATAGTAAAGGAAAGCAGCTATTGACTAGGTCTGGTAGAAATGAAAATGGTTTTCATTTCAGAGTAATGGAACTCATTTGTAGAAAATGGCCCAGACATTCCAGGTCCATCTGAATGAAATTGTGCTGTAGTCAATGTTCCCTAATATTCAAGGATAGGAAAACAGATTGAGAAACCAAATAAGTCCTTCCCCTCCTCTTCTTCCTCCTTCCCACCCCAGTTTTAGGTTTTATGTCATAGTAGAAAAGATCACTGTATTTCTGGTTAGAGATCCTAATGATACTACTTAATTTCTGTGTGTTCTTGGATAAGTCATTTACTTTTTATGAGCCCCTGCTTCAATAATTATTCAATGATTATGCTAGACCAGATCATTTCTGACATCTAGAATCCATGTATGAGGTTGAATATTCAGTTTTCCAGTCATTTTGAGGCAATTGGAATCTTCATTGTTTCTAATTTTTTTTTCTTTTTCTTAAAGCTTTTTATTTTCTAAACACATACCCAGATAATTTTTCAACATTGATCCTTGCATAGCCTTGTTTTTCTGATTTTCCCCTCCTTCCCCCACCCCATCCCTTAGATAGAAAGTAATCAATATATGTTATACATGTTAAACTATAGGTTAAATCCAATATGTGTAAACATATTTATACAATTTTCTTGCTGCACAAGAAATATCAGATCAAAAAGGAAAATAAATGAGTAAGAAAACAAAATGCAAGCAAACAACAAAAAGAGTGAGAATGTTATGTTGTGATCCATATTCAGTTCTAATAGTCCTCTTTCTGGGTGTTGATGGCTCTCTTTGTGACTAGATTTTTGGAATTGGTATCAATCATCTCATTGTTGGAAAGAGTCACATTCATCAGAATTGATCGTTGTATAATATTAATTTTGCCATTATCTCTTAGTTCTGCTTACTTCACTTAGCATCAGTTCCTGTCTCTCCAGGTTTCTCTAAAATCATCCTCCTGATCATTTCTTATAGAATAATAAAATTCCATAACATTCATATACCATAACTTATTCAGTCACTCTCTAACTGATGGGCATCCACTCAGTTTCCAGTTTCTTGCCACTATACAAAGGGCTGTCACAAATATTTTTGCACATGTGGGTCCCTTTCCCTCCTTTAAGATCTCTTTGGGATATAAACCTAGTAGAAACAGTGCTGGCTCAAAGGGTATGTACAGTTTGATAACTTTTTGAGCATAGTTCCAAATTGCTCTCCAGAATGGTTGGATCCATTCACAGTTCCACCAACAATGTATCAGTGTCCCAGTTTTCCCACATTCCCTCTAACATTCATCATTATATTTTCCTGTCATCTTAGCCAATCTGAGAGGTGGTATCTCAGAGTTGTCTTAATTTGCATTTCTAAAGATCTTAAAAAAGATATAGGGAACACTTCTGTCTTGGACAAGTCTTTTTTTTGAGGTTCACTGTCATTGTGTGTAAAATTGGTATCCTTTTCTTTATATAAAGGAATAAAATGCATTAGGAAGTTAAGTTTTTTTTAATGGTATCTGACTCTTTGTGACCTAATTTGGGATTTTCTTGGCATTGATATCAGAGTGATTTGCCATTTTCTTTTCCAGCTCATTTTATAGCTGAGGAAAATGAAGCAAACAGTATGAAGTGACTTGCCCAGTGTCATACATTTAGTGTCTAATGTGAGATTTGAACTTGGGTCTTCATGACCTGGCATTGCAGTGCAACACCTAGCCTAAACTGGATAGCTTAACTTTTAATATTTGGGCATCCAAAAAGATAACAATGTTGGAAGATACCATAGATCATATAGACAGAAAAAGGAAACAGATGAAAAGTTAAAAGACAGATCATGATAATAGCTATTAGATAACTTTTATGTAGCATTTATTATGTACCAGACACTGTGCTTAAACACTTTATAATTATCTCATTTGATCTTCACAACATACCTTGTAGGGAGGTATCATAATTATCCCCATTTTACAAAGGAAAAAACTTTAGCAAAGAAGTTAAGTGACTTGCCCAATGACACAATCATTACATATCTAAGGTGAGATTTGAACTCAGGTCTCCCTGACTTTTCATTCAGTGTGATATCCATCGTGCTATCTAGCTGTTTAAGACTTATTCAGAAGCATGAATTGGTAGTGACAGGGTAACTTCAATTTTTCAGTCATTGGTTGAAATTCTCTGCTAAAAACAGAGTAGATACCTCTTTTTAAAAAATCTCAATATTTCACCATTCAAAAAGTGGAGAAACCAATGAAAGAAAATTTTATTCTGCACCTATCATCAAGAATAGAGGAACTGATTTCTGAAATAAAAATGATGGAAACTTTGGGTGGAAATACCTACTTAATCTTAAACCAGCTATTGGAAAAGAAGGGGAAAAACAAGCATAGTTTGACATGTGCCTTAAATTTGGGGAGAGTATACTTCAAAAGCTTTAGAAAAAAAAGATGGAGCATATGCTCTGACCATATTCCCTTCATTCTGTTTTGATTTACTATCTACCCTTTACTGAAATTTTAGTTGCTTCCCTGGGGTTCATAACCAGTGAGAGTTCAGTATATTAACTCTGATTCTAAGAGTCACTTCATTGTATTGTATACATTTTCATGGTATGTAATAGTGTCTATCTTCTTCACCTACCCCTTTCTTCATTTTGTTCTGGAAACAGGATTCAAGTCAATGCTTATCAGTTCTAGAAAAACAAAAAAACAGTACATTGCTCTTTCCATCTCCAAATAACATCCTTGTGACTTCCCAGACCAAAACATCCCTCTTTTGCTCTCACTCCCCTTGATGTGTTGTGTTCCTTTATAAAAATGTCTTTGAATTCATTTTCAGGTCAGGGAGTCCCTTGTTTATTATATTTATATCCCCAGATATGACAATATCTAATACTTAGTAAATGGTAATACATATTTTTTTTTATTCTGCTAGTCATTTAACACTTCATTTGCTTATTTGTTCATCCATTTCATGAATTAAAATTCTAGAAGGAAAGTTAATTCAAGATGAATGGGAAGCTCTCCAAAGAAATTCTGAAAATTCAAAGAGTAAAAAGAACAACAAAACATCTAACAGTGAGGTGGGAGAAAGTAGTTGTCTAAGAAGCCTGATGTGTTTCCTTAATGAACTCCCTAGCAAGCTCAAAAAAAATTAAAAAAAAAAGAAATGTAGAGAGAAGAAAGTTCAGGTAAAAACAATGCATTTCATTGGAGGTTAAATGATTAAAAAGATGGAGCTCTAACCATTTTCTCTGGCATTTTCGAATTCTCAAAACTCCCCCAAATAAGATTCGTGCCAAAGAAATAATTAATTACATCCTTTTTCTACTAGCCTCTTCATAAAGAAATATAAAGATGTAATAGCCCCATTAGTTAATTTCAGAGGATAATGCCTAGCACTCACTCTTCACCTACCCACCCCCATAAGCTCCAAAACTTTGACAATTCATTCAGAAATATATTTACTGCTGCCATGGTCTCTGCCAGAATATTCTAATCATGTCTTCACCTTACTATAATTTAGCAACCAACTTTAGAATGAAACTCTGTCCAATACTTTTTCTTCTCTCTGTGCAGAGAAGGTGGACATATAGGAAAGCAATGTGCTCTGCTTGGAGTAACTAGCACATTGAGGTGCTATAGTATTCATTTAGAGAAATAAAGATCAGAGGAAAATGGGACAGGAGGACAGCATGTATGTGAGGCTATACTAGATTTGAAGGAACTGGAACTCACTTTGGAACTAGTTTTGTTACTTGCTGTGGGAACTGATGCCAGGGAAAAGTGAATTACACAGTGTGGGAAGAAGTTGAAGCAGCTTTGAAGTCTAGTATCCTAGTGATCCACTACTAAAAGTTAGGGTTCCCGAAAGTGAGTAAGAGGAGAACATAAAGGGGAAAAAACCCATTGAACTTATTTAAAAAATGAGGAGGATGAAATTCAATTAAGAATTTTCAAGAAAATCAACAGGGAAGAGAATAAAAATGAAGAAAAATGGTCACCAGGACATATAAATGAGTCCAAACATCTCTGAATAAATATTTCAATATAAAAGAAATAGAAATAGTATTAAATGAAACAAATGTTAATTTAAGTTAGTATAAGTCAATAGTATGTTGGTCCCAAATGGTTCCAGAGAGAAATGGGTATGAGAATATAATTTATGACTTGTGAAAGAGAAAGGAATGGTGAATTGAATTCATAATGATGAGAATCTCCTCAGAAGCAGAAAGAGAAATGAGTGATTGGAGATACAAAAGTGAAGGATAATCTGGAAGAAGAGAAGGAAAATGCAACTTTACTCAAAAAAAGCATTGAATTATCTTGTAAGAATTGTGTCAAAACTAATAAAGCTCAGAGGAAGTTGAGGCCCTTTTAAAAAATCCAAGGACAATTAAATTAAAAAATGCTGTATTATGAGAAAATTATAGAAGAGATGAGATTTTTGTTTGAATAGATTTGAAAATTATAACAGACCGACCCCTTAGAGAATTTAGAGTGGCTAAAAGTCAATTTTGTTTCTGTATTCACTTCAAATAAGAATGATTTAAAAAGACAGAATGAAAAAAGACTGTTAAGTATATGATACCCAGCATAAATGAAAAGTCTGCAAAAGAGTTTCCTAACTGACCTTGAGGAGTTTAAATCATTTTGTTCCTAAGGTAATAAAAGAACTGAAAGTTATTATTACTTAACTACTGTGAGTTAACTCTGAAAGTTGATAGAGAATGAGTAATATATAACTGGAGTGGTGAAAATGTCTAATATTTTTAAAAGGAGAGAATCTGAATAGTTTAAGGTTGATAACTGGTGACATGATAGAACATATTATATAAAGGATGCTTAGTGACCAGGGATAGAAGGACTTAGTGATTACAAAGAAACACCAAAGCCTCATCTAGAAAAGGCAGGTTTCCTCTTGGGAAGGTTTATTGGGCAGGTGTCTCAGAATAATATTATAGATTGAATTATATAGATTTTAGTGAAACATTTGACAAAGTATCTCCTGCTAATATTATGGAAAATATGGAGAGGTATAGATAAGTTCATAATATAATTATATGAACTTGGAATAGGTGGTATGACTAGACTAAATGGGTAAGTTATTAATGGTTCAGTTTCAGCTGGGTATAAAGTCTTTAATGAAGTACTTCAGTGATCTATGCTCAATCCTATTGGTTCAACATTTTTATATGCCTTACATAATGGTATATATGAAATACTTACTAAATTTGCAGATAACACAAAATTAAAAGGCATAGCTAACTTGGATAACAAAGTCAGGATCCATAGTAGAATGTTAGTGTGAATATAATAAAGAAAACTTCAATAGCAATAAATTCTAATAAATGGGTTGAAATCAAATTTATAAACATAAAATTAGAGAGGCATCGGCAGACACCAATTTCTCTGAGAAAAGTTTGGTGGAGTTTTAATATACTGCAAGTTTAATATTGGAGATAGTAGTGTGATTTGAGTCAAAAAATTTTATTCAGTATTGGGCTTTGCTATGACAACCAGAGCTATGATGAAGAAAGTGATAGTCCCATTGTATTATGGTCTTACCAGCCCATATCTGCAATAATATTTTGGGTTATATAGCTGGTGAAGCTATATACATACATATATATATATATATATATATATATATATATACACACACACATGGTACATACAATGTATATGATGTATACACTGTATACATTGATGAGCTGGGGCATATTATGAGGTGGGTAACCATAATGGAAAACATAAAATACAGTATGAAGATTAATAGAAGAAATGGGAATGTTTACCTGAAAAAAATATTTTCTGAGTTGGGTAGTTCAAGAAGTGTTATAAGACACATCCTGAAATATTTGAAGGGTTGTGCTTTATGCTTATAATTTGTGTCAAATTTATACATTGAAAATTCTTCATTATTATAATTTGTTGTCTGCATCTCTCTGCAATTAGATTAATTATTTTTTCATTAAGTAACTGTATTCTATATTTGGAGTATATCTAATAAATACTGATATTGCTTCATTATCTATGGTGCTTTCAGTTTCCCTGTTTTTTTTTTTATTGTATTTATATTTATAGTACTCTTGTCTGAAACTATATTTTAACCATGGTTTTGGGGTTTGCCTGAAGCATATTAGGCCTATCATTTTAAATCAATGTGCATATTTTTGGTTCAAATATGTCTCTTGTAAACAACATTGTTGATTTCTGCTTTCTAAACCATTTTACATCATCTTCCATTTTATAGGTGAGTTTATTCCATTAACATTGATGGTTATCTAATTAATTTTATATTTCCATTTATCTTGTCACATTTAATTTTTCCTCTCTTTACACTGGCTTTCTTCCCAAAGAAAAAGATGGTGAAATAGAACTTTATTTAATACTTGTGATCTAAATGATGTAACATATTTATTTTATTACTCCCCTACTTTTTTACTTTTCCTCATCCTTTACTTTTCATTTCATTTTAATTCCTTTTAATGATCCATGCTCTTAATGTTTGAGTGTGTTTTTCTTCTGACTCTTCCATTACCTATTCTGTCTTTCCAGCAAAACCTTCTTTCCTTTCTCTAAAACCAACCTATTTTGTTGTTGAGTTTAAAGTTTTTATATAGCACTCTGTATGTGTGTTTAATTTTTTTTGTCTGGTTCAGATAAAAATAAAGTTTATGGAATGCTTGCTCATCCCAGTTCTTCATTTTTTAATACTCTTCATGTCATGCAACCCTATTATGTGAGATAGTGGGTTTTTATTTATTCTCCTATCCTATTTCATATATGCTCTTATCTTACTTTTATTTTGTCTTCTAAAACAGAAATGTCACAGAAAATGTCACTAAACTCTCTGTCTGTTTTAACTTCCTTTATAATTCTTCTTCCTTTTTTTTTTTTTTTTTTGCTTTTTGCTGAGGCAATTGGGGTTAAGTGACTTGCCCAGGGTCACACAGCTAGAAAGTGTCTGAGACCAGATTTGAACTCAGGTCCTTCTGACTTCAGGGCTGGTGCTCTAACCACTGCGCAACCTAGATGTCCCTTCCTCTATAATTCTTGAGAATTCTGAGAATACACTATTTTTTTTTCACTTAACTAGCATGTAAATATATTATCCTCTTGGCATCCTGTCCCAAAAGTCTTATGTTTACATACCTCTTTATACTCATCTGGATCCCTGTACTTCCATTTCAAAGTGGCTACCCTGTTCTGATCATTTCATCAGAAATGCTTGGGAATTGTCTATTGGATTAGAGGTAATTTTTTTTTTCTGTAGAATTTTGCTCAGTTTTGTAGGATAGATTATTCTTGGGTAAAAATCTTTTATCTTTTAAAAAATCATATTCCTAGTTTTCCTTTCATTGTTTGTGACAGTTAATAAGTCTTCTATGATCCAGACTATAGTATCTTGATAGATAAGATATATAAACTTTTTCTTCATCCTTTCTTGGCATTATGCTTTATATGACCTGGAAGCCTTGCTTTTCAGCTCTTTCATTCCTGAAAGTTTTTATTTTAGATTTTCTTTCAAAGGATGACTAGTAGAATCTTTCTATTTTTACTTTGTTCTTTGATTCCAAGAGATGTGGGCAGTTTTTATTTATAATTCCTCTAAATATAATAATCAAACATTTTTTGCTTTTTTTGGCCATGATTTTCAGGTTGTCTTGTGCTTTCTTAGATTTTCTCTTTTTGACTGGTTTTCCAAATCAGCTGATTTTTATATTACATTCTTTAAGGCTTTTGTTGTTTTTGTGCCTTCTCCTCCCAAATCTTTTGATATTTTTTGAAACATTTCTTATTGTCTTATAGTACCATTATTTACATTTTAGTTTTCAAGTAATTCCTTTCCAGAATAATTATTTTGATTATAATCCTGACTGGGAATCAATACATTTGTACTTGTCCTACTTCTCCTATTAGCTATAAGATTTTATACCAGTTAGCCTCTCTGGGCCTTAATTGTTTTCTCCCATAACAAGAGGATATTTGACTACATGATCTTTAGTGAAAAATGAATGCAGTATTCACTATTCTCATTCCTAGTCTCCTCTCACTGGTCAAAATCCAAAATTTTGGATAGTAGGAATAACCTACTTCCTTCTGTCAATATCTAACTCTTGTCTAACTTTTTATCTCCACATCAAATCCTATCACACATAGGAAGGAGAAAATGTTTTCCCTACCACAGCCATGTGATGATAAATGTATAGATATTATTGCTCCCACTGTATATCTGAACAAACTGACATCCAGAAAAACCATAGACTTTAGAAACAACATATAGATTTTTTTAGTTCAAACCTTTCATTTTACAAACAGGGAATTAAATCCTAAGGGAGAAATGGCAGACTTCCAAACATTACACAGAAAGTAAGGATTCAAATTCAGGCTATATATTTACTATTTTGTCTACTAATGATGCAGTCATGATCCCAGCTAGTCAGAGGGCAAGTAGATTGTTAATCCTGGGTCTTTTGCCTTTGTGACCAATGTTAGACTGGAAAATTTGGCTGCTCTGAATCCCTATTCTTCCAGTCAGTGCCCACAAATTTGACCCTTCTATAATGTTTTCCATCAATCATTTTCCTGTCTCCTCTCCATGTGAGTTTGTATATGTATATGTTTGTATGTGTGTGCATGCCTTCCCAACCAGATTATAAGGTCTTTAAAGACAAAATTTTGACCTTAACTATTTTGCTTTCTTGGGGGCTGCCAATCTGATTCAGGGTATAGTAAGGGCACTCAGTGTATGGATGCTGGCTGCCTACATGAGATTATTTTTTTCAGCAGTTGAGCTACACCTGGCCATTGTATAGCTCATGGGGATAAGTGGATTCTTAGAGAATATTTTTTCTCTTTCTGTTTTGCTTCAGAAAGCCTGGCTGGATGATTTCTTTCATCATGACATTGCTAAAGCCTGAGAGATTTTAAATTCTGTCACTAAATGCCCAGATAGCAAGATAGCTTTAATGGCAAACCAAAATGGAATGTTTTCCTTCTGGACTTGTGACCTACGCTTTTGCAGACACTCTTTCTCACCTGTGGGTGACACAATTTAATTTCACACCTGTCAGGAGATCTTTCAGGATGTACCCTGCGACTTTGCTGCTGATTATCAGGCACTGGACACAGTAATAGAAAGGGAAAGTTATTTTAATTTGGCTACTTTATGATAGCTAACAATGTAAGAGTAGCATGGTAGAAAAATAACTATTAGGAGTTTGCAGGCCTGGGTTCAAGTTGTTTCTCCTTTATGGGCTTCTTGTATAATGTTCAATAAGCCACTTCATCTATTGGAATCCCTTTTACCTCATCTGTAAAATGGGAACAAACATACTTGTACTTTTTATCTATTAAGGCTTTTAATGTGTGACAAAAATGATAATCACATTTTGAAAGGACTTTAGAATTTAAAGTTTTCTTTTTATAATACTCCTATGAGATAGATGATAAAATTATATATATTTATTATTAATAGTATTATTATCATAATTTTATATTTGAACAAAATGAGGCTCAGAGAAAGGAAATTATTTCCTCAATGTCACAGAACTGGCAACTGGAATAGCAATGGTGTCAAATTTTTTGATTTTAGATAACCACACATTAACATAAACTATTATATTTTATGTTTGTTTATTTTAAGTATTTTTGAATTGTGTTGTAATCTGGGCTGTTTTGAAGGCTTTTTGTCATATCTAAATATGGGGATAAGCACTGGACTTGAATTCCAAACCTGATCCTACAGCAAACTTAACATGTTTATAAATTACTACATTCATTTATTCATTTAGCAAGTACCTACTATGTGCCAGGTACTGTACTAAGTACTAGGAAAATAAAGACACAGATAAAGTAGTGCCTATCTCCAGGGGAGTTTACATTCTATGTAAGGGAGTAGAACATTCATACATAGGAAATGTATATATATACACACACACATGCACACACACATATATGTATATATGTATGTATATATATATATGCAATGTGATGGGGTGAAAAGGTTCTAGTACCTACAGGAGGGATATTCTGCAATGGCTTCCCATAGAAAGTGGTATTTAAATTGAGTTTTCAAAGAAACAAGGAATTTTGAGAGATGAAAGGGAGGAAGGACTGCTTTATTGTAATAGAAAGGGATAGCCATTGAAAAGGCATAAACATGAGAGGTGATACATTATGTAAGGAGCATGAGAAAGTTGTGAAAGGTTTTAAATTCTAGATAGAGAAGATGATCTTGGATTCTAAGGGCAGTAGAGAACCTCAGGAATCCATTGAAGATGAGAATGATGTGGCGAGTTCTATTTTAGAAAAGACAAAATGAAAATTAAAAAAAAGGCAAAATAAAAAAAAAGTCTCCATTGTCAAGTGTACTCCTCATCTTTTTTTCTCCTCTTCCTCCTCCTCCTCCTTTTCTTTCATCTCTTCTATAATTTATCTGGTGTTTTAAGTTTTTTGAACTTATTTATATTATTGAATTTGATCAACATGATGATAAGACATTGAGGTAAACAGCATTTATATGGCAGGAATAATTTTAGTTTTTGTTCTCAAGTTGTCTATTGGATCTTATTATAAGATACATTCAAATACAAATTCATAACTTTCCACTGAGTAGGTTTGGGTAAAAAAGGAAACAAAAATTCCTTGCACAATGTCTATTATATTATGTTATGTTATATTATATTACATAATGTTACATTACATTATATCATATAATATGTTGTATTATGTGGTACAGTATAGTATTATGTCATATTATGTTCTCTTATTATTACATTACTATTACATTATTATATTGTTATTGTATTTTATTTTATGTAGTTATTTAGGTTTTCATATTATATTTACTTTATTATGCCCTGCCCTGCCATACCATACAGTAAGTACCATATGTACCTTATCATATATCCTATGTAATAAAATAATTACATTATAGAATATCTGATTATATTTAATTATACAACAATATAATTATAATTGTGTTATAATAATATATTATAATTATTAGTATATTCATTTGGGAAATTTGAAATTCTTTTATGGACTCTATATACCTATGTATACAGATATACAGGGATAGTGATGGGTCCTTTGATTTCATTAGCCCAAGTGGGCACCATGTCTGCAATATATAGTCTTAGATTGTTTCCTGGGTTACTGAAGATTTACTGAAATTCATCTAGATTAAATGTGTCTGAAGTGGAACTTAAACTCAGGTCCTTCTGCCTCTAAACTGAATCTCTATCCACTCTGGCATCAGGTGTGTTTCCTCAGTGGAGAATGGTCTAGTGAAATGGAGGTGATAAAACTTAACATTTCCTACCCCACAGGGTCATTGTGAGGCTGAAAGGCAATAATGTCCCTAAAGCTCTTTGTTCCGGGTAAAGAACTCTGCACACTTGGGAGCCATCTGTAAGCTTTAGAGGACATCATACCGAAGAACTATTATTAGTATATAACACTGCAGTAGACAGTCTCTTTCTAGGACTCAGAAGAAAGATTAGCTCTTAAAAATGCCAGCAATCCCGGGGACAGAAAATGTGGACTTTTTGAAAGGTGAGCATTTCTGTTTCTTTACTGGGAGTTGCCGTTAATGTATGTACAGACAAGGTGTTACTTTGAAGTTGGAATCATGTTTTTGATCAAAAGCATACAGTCTTCCTCATGTCTCTTGGAAATGGACAGCAGTTTTCCTGGCCCAGCTGTGTTTGAATGCTCTGGACAGCGGAGATGACATTTACATGAAGCAGCAATCTGAAGAATGTATGAGATAAGACAATTTCAGCTGTGAGTGGAAGAAGAGCTCTAGAACTGGGTTTAAATCAAGCAGAAGTAATAGCATGTCATCTTGCCTTCCTCTTCTGTACCTGGTGTTAATTAAATGCTTGATAACTGGGCTCTGTCAGGTTTTGGTGGAGGAAAAAGTAAACCCGCTTTTAACTTTACAGATGATAGTACAGTTAATCAGAATTAAAATGAAAAGGTTTCTGGCAAATCTTTCCATTTTCCTTGCTCTTGTTTTAGGACTGGACAATTAATTTGTGAAAGTACTGCAATTTCTGACGAGCTCTTCAGCTGGACTCTTAACAAGGCATTTGAAATTATTGAATAATTACAGAAAATCATAGAACAAGAGACCTGAAAAGGACCTTAGAACTAAAACATTAGACTATAAAATGTCACAACTTGGGGGGAAAATGTTAAGAACAAAGAATATTAGCATATAGAACATAGAATGTTAGAATTGGAGTAGACTTTAAAAATTAAATTTTAGGATATAAAATCATAAAATGTTAAACTTAAAAGGGACCTTAGGACATAAAATGATAAAGCTGAAAGGACCCTTCTCCTTAATGATAGTAACTTTACATGGTATTTTTAGATTTAGAAATATTTTGTGTGAATTATATCTTTTAAACATCATACACAGCTAAATGGTACAATGGATAGAGCACCAGGTCTGTAGTCAGGGAAGGCTTGAGTTCAAATCCCTTCTACTAGATTGGTGGACATTCTCAAGGTCTCTCTTTAACAACTTTGGAATTTATTGTGCCACATGGGAGACGCTGGCACAGGACTGCTCAGAATGATGTGTCCCATTACATCATAAGCAAAGCAAAATTGAAGTATCTCAAAAGAAATATGAGATGCACAAATTTTTGAGAATCCATTCCAAGTGTTCACATGGGCTATTTGCTCATATTGGTCTGATCAGTCATAGTCAGATACATTGTAACCTGACTGTTTCATAGTAATGTCATTTGGGTTCTTTTTGAGAATGAAGGACAACCTACCAACTAGATCTGTGATTTGAGCAAATCACTTAACTTCTATATGCTTCTGTGTTTTCAATTATAAAATGGGTATAATAATAGAATGGAACTCTCAGGTTGTTGTGAGGACAAAATGAGAAAAAAATAGTAAAAGTGCTTAGCAAGGTATAAATACTTAATAAATACTTGTTTGCTTCTTTCCTTCCATCTCAGCAACCCTCCGAGGTAGGTACTATTATTATTTTTATCTCACAAGGAAGGAACTGAGGAAGCATGAATAAATGGAAGAAATATTGCCATGGGAATCAGGGACTTTAGTTTGAATCCTATTGCCACCATTTATTTCAGGGAATGTTTTTTATTTTATCTGGTATTTGATGTCCTATAAACTGACTTGGTTGGATCAGATGGCTAATAAAGTCCCTCCCAGGTTTTAATCCATGATTCCATGAGAACATAAAATAACATTAACACAACATATGTGTGAGCTGGAAATCCAACTCCATTATATAGATGATCAAGCTGAAGCTTTCTGCCTTAATGTGGTTTGAAATTTTATCTCAGGCTTTTAAACTTGCATTCATCAGACCTTCCCATTTGCCAAAAAACCATCAGCTGATTTACCTCTTTTAAGGAGAGGGACAGAAGAGTTCATAGAGGTAGAAAATCAGATCCTTCAGAATTGCAAAGGAATTTAGAGATTATCCAATCGGTTCTGATTAGTTTACAGATGAAACTGAGACTCAGAGACTTAATTTGTCTAAGTCCTTCAGAAAGTTAGTTAGGGATTAAACTGTTATCCTTTCTCATGTGCCTTCTATCCCACCATGGCTAATACCAAAGCTCCCCTAAGTGAGACTCTATTTAATACTTTAAATTCATTATCATTTAGTGACAAGATAAAACATTTGATTAAAATGTAAATTTCTCTGGCAACCAAGGACATAATAAAAGCAAATTATTCAATTCACATTTAGGAGCTCAGAAATTTTGAATTTGTTGAAGTGAGAGGTTTAATTCCAACTAGAACATTATCCTATTCATACATCAAGTCTATCTTAGGCACTGTGAAAGGAAAAGTGAGCATAACTAGCATAAAGTACTTTATTAGCTCAGAAGAAGGATAAATTTTTTCTGGCTAGTATGGAGGTAGAAGACATTCAAGGAAGACTTCTAGGAATAGGGAGCTTTGAGTGAGGTCCCTGCATCTGGCAATTGGGAAGTCAAGTGTGATCTCTTTAGAGTAAAAGTTCTTAACCAGGGGCCCATGAACTTAAACATTTTTTTTGATAGCTGTATCCTTTGTAATCCTACAAATTTTATTTCATGTACTGAAAACATTATTCTCAGAAGGCATTTGTATGCTCCATTAGATAGCCAAAGGAGTCCATGACACAAAAAAGAGTAAGCATCTTCTGTAGAGAGGGTGAGGGGCAGAGCACAGATTATACTAATGGGAATTAAAATGGAGAAAGTCCTGGAACCTGAGCTCCTATCTCCCATTTGTTATTTATGTGATCTTGGGTAAGCCTTTACATCTTTCTGGGCCTCAGTTTCCTCAAATTTAAAATAATCACATTGGAGTAGATTAGAGATATCAAATTATGCAACACAAAACTCATCAGATTAAAATGTGATTTGAGAAAACTTAAACAGAATAAATAAAAATACAATATAGCATGGGTTATTAATTTGTAGATTTCAAGGTCAAGATGGATCCTTCGGGGATGTTTTTCTAGTTAAGTTTGACATCGCTGGTCTGGATGACTTCAAGGTCCCTTTTAGTCCTAAGCCTATGATTCCAAATAGAAAGAAGTCAGGTAATGGAAGCAATAGGTATAAGCTATTTTAATGAGAATTTTAAGGCAGACACATCATGTATTGAGGGGATGCTGAACTAGAAGTCAGGAAGGTATAAATTCAAGTCCAGTCCCAGACACTTCCTAGCTGTGTAATTCTAAGCAAGTTACTCAGTCTTCCTCAGGGTAATTCTTCCTATATAAAATGATGGTAACAATGGCACACACCTCATGGGCTTGTTGTGAAGATGAAATGAAAATAGCAAATAGAAAGCAATTTTTAAACCTTAAAGTGCTAAATAAATACTATTATGAAAAGGGATTTAAAAGGATAAAGGTTTTCTGAGGTAGAACCATTAAATGAAAGTTTTCATTGGGATTAAGGAGTTATATTCATGTTTTGACAGAGGTCTAGGACTCAAGGGAAAGGGGAGGGACTAAAGTAGAAGGGAAATATCAATGATCAAGGTGCAGGATAGGGTTGGAGCAAGAGTTTTCTGGAGTCAGCTTTAGATTCATAAAAGCTGATTTTCAAAATTTTAGTATGAGCATTCACTCCTTAGAAATCAGCAAATGCTACAAATCAAGACTTTAAGAATAATAGAGAAAGTGCTAATAATGCCAATCAAACTTAAAGAGTATGTCATAAATACATTTTTCCTCCCAGAGAGCTGGTTGTTGAACATTTACCGACAGACTCCTGGGAAATAAATAGTGGCATAAAGGACATGAACAAAGTTAAGGAGGATCATGGTTTAGTAGAAAGAATATTGCATTTTTTTTGAATCATGACTGTTATCTATCACATTAGGGAAGTCATTTCTCCATTCTGGGCTTTTGTCACTCTTCTATAAATAAACAAGATGATTAGACAAAGTGATTTCTAAGTTCTTTTCTGATTCCAATTTCTAGGATACTACTTGTAGTCTTTTTGATACTGCATACATTTCATGATCTTTCTTGGCTTCCATTTTTCTTCCTTTGTAAAAATAAGGGAGTTTTTAAACTTTAAAGCATTATTTTACATTGTCATCGTGACATCATTGTTTCATTTTTTATGAGGTTCAGATACAAATCTTCTCTGCTAGGTCTCTGCATTTTGCAAGCTTCTTATTCTGCACAACTTGGAGATTATGAATCTTTTGCTTCTAAGCTTTAATCAATCAATATTGGCTTGCTTAAGGTCATACAGCTAGTCAGTGTCAAATGTCTGAGGATGGATTTGAACTCAGGGTATTTGACTTTAGGACTAATGTTCTATGAACTACACTACTTGGTTGCTCTGGTGTCCTTCAATCATTACTGATCATTAACTCTTGCCTCCTTAAAGACAATCCTTTTGTAGGTTCTGTTTGTCCTGATTGACCTGGGTCCTGAAACTTCTTTGTCTTGGCAAATAAATCTGCTTCTTTGTTGAAATGTTTTTTATGCTATATGGCTCATTTCATAGGCTTCATCATGAGGTAAGCCATAGTCAGTTGCATTCACAGATCTAATTAAATGGACCTACTATTATTCTTTATTTTCTCACAGAGAAATGCTATCTATTATTACAAAGATGTTTTGGTACTTTTTAGACCTATTGGTGTCTTATTTTTTTATAATTGTCATTGAGTGATGTCATGTGTTTTATTATTATTGTCTGGTTTTTTAGGGTACTTTCTAAACTCATGGTCCATTTTACAGTCATAAAAATGTACATTAAGACTATTATTTTAAAAGTACTAATTATTTAAAATGTGTGCTTTTCATTCAGTTTTGATTTCTGAACACCAGGAAGTGTCAGCATTTTCTGTCACAGGCTTCACATTTACAAACTTATACTCTATGGTTCTTACTTGAAGGAGACCAAGGTACTTGTAGATATTCCCTTCATTCACTAGTTTCATCCATCTGAATCTACAGCCTGCAGTCTCCAGCTTTCCTTATCAACTTTAAGAATTCTACACTTTGGCAGCCAGTTGGTTCAGTGGATGGAGCACTATCCCTGAAATCAGGAGGATATGAGTTCAAATTTGGGCTCAGACACTTAACACATCCTAGCTGTATGACCCTGGGCAAGTCACTTATCCCCAATTGCCTCAGCCAAAAAAAAAAAAAAAAGAGAGAGAGAGAGAAAAGAAAAAAAAGAATTCTGCACTTGTTATGTGTAAATGAAATTTCAAAATCATTAAGAAAAATTCCATAAGAAACTTTTTTTCCTGAGGCAATTGGGGTTAAGTGACTTGCCCAGAGTAACACAGCTAGGATGTGTTAAGTGTCTGAGACCAGATTTGAATTTAGGTCCTCCTGACTTCGGGCTGGTGCTCTATCCACTGCACTGCCTAACTGCCCAAGAAACTATTTTTTTTTTACCAGTAAAACTCTATAGCTTTATAAAAAGTCATACATAGCTTATGGTTTTTTTTTTAATAAAGCTTTTTATTTGCAAAACATATGAGTGACTTTTCAACATTGACCTTTGCAAAAAAAAAACTTTTTTTTCCAAAGCTTTTCCTTTCCCTCCCCTCGCCCCCCACCCCTAGATGACAGGTAATCTAATACATGCTAGATAGGATAAATTATATGACAAATACAATACATGTATACATATCTATACAGTTATCTTACTGCACAAGAAACATCAGATCTAGAAAGAGAAGAAGAAAAAAAAACAACCTAAGAAGGAAAACAGAATGCATGGAAATATTCACAGAAAGCGTTAAAATGCTGTGTTGTGGTTCACTCTCAGTTCTCACAGGCCTCTCTCTGGATGTATATGACTATCTTTATCGCAGCACAACTGGTTTGAATCACATCATTGTTGAAGAGAACCGTGTCAATTTTGATTGATCATCGTATAGTCTTGTTGCTGTGTATAATGTTCTCCTGGTTCTGCTGATTTCACTCAGCATCAGTTCATGCAAGTCTCTCCAATCCTCTCTGAAATCCTCCTGTTGGTCATTTCTTAGAGAACAATAATATTCCATAACATTCATATACCATAATTTATTCAGCCATTCTCCAATTGATGGGCATCTTTTCAATTTCCAGTTTCTTGCCACTACAAAAAGGGCTGGCACAAACATTTTTGCACATGTGGGTCCCTTTCCCTCCTTAAAAATCTCTTTGGGATATAGGCCCAGTAGAAACACTCCTGGGTCAAAGGGTATGCACTGTTTGATAACTCTTTGAGCATAGCTCCAAATTGCTCTCCAGAATGGTTGGATCCGTTCACAGTTCCACCAACAATGTATCAGTGTCCCAGTTTTCCCACATCCCCTCCAACAGCTATCATTATCATTTCCTGTCATTTTAGCCAATCTGACAGGTGTGTAGTGGTATCTCAGAGTTGTCTTAATTTGCATTTCTCTGATCAATAGTGACTTGGAGCACCTTTTCATGTGACCGGAAATAGTTTCAATTTCTTCGTCTGAAAATTGTCTGTTCATATCTTTTGACCATTTGTCAATTGGAGAATGGCTTGAATTCTTATATATTTGAGTCAATTCTCTAACATAGCTTATGGTTAATATTATGTTTTAGTTAGACTACTTTAACTTGAAAAAAAGGTATATGGGGTGAGGACTTGCCAAGCTCTTTTTTAATGCTGCTCACTTTTGATGTCTACTTGATTCACATACCTCTCAGGTGTATACAAGAAGCTGTAGCTTGTGCCTGGCCATATTTTGTAAACTCTCTGCAGATAGGCTAAACTAGATTGAGACTAATCAACAAGCCTCAAACTTGTTGGTGAATAAGGGAAATGTCTATTCCAATTATGTGGAAACTTTTCCTCTGGAATGGGCAGATGAAAACAATTTATTCCTGTGGCCATGAAGGTGGCTAAACTAAGCACTATGGAGTGCTGAAGGGTTGATCAGGTATCAAAGAAGCCAAGATCATCCACTATCTTTTGGATCATCACCAGTTGCCTTGACTTTTGTTCTGTCACTGGCCTTCCATGATTCAGGAAGAGAGAATGAATCTAACAATATGGTGCAACTCTGCCTCACTTAAGTCCAAATCAAGCACTAGCCAAGACAACATCTATGATATCATTGGTCCTCTGAAAATGAAAGACAAACAATAATTACTTAAATTATACTTTATATATCATAGAAGGTATGATAATGTATATAAGTTTAGTTAAAACCATAATGGTTTAATGGCTGTATCCCTGAAAAAAGCCATGTTTTATATGAATTGTTCTTGTTATCATATTGATAGCATGTTTTAAATAGAGAACAATTTTCCATGTGAAGACCAACTATTCTAGTGTTCTCACTATACTTCAGTTTATTTTATCAATTTTTAGTATATAAGTAGGGCAGCAAAGTGGCACAATAGGCCTGAGTCAGGAAGACCTGAATTTAGATCTCAGACATTTAATAGTGATGTGACCCTGGGCAAGTCACTTCATTCTGTCTCTGTTCCTCATCTGAAAAATGATTAGGAGAAGGAAATGGTAGACCACTCCAATATCTTTGCCAAGGATACCCTAAATTGGGCCATGGAAATTTGGACACAACTCAAAATGACTAAGAGAAACAATAAATTTACAAGTAAGTTATAAGGAAGGAATTGAGTCAAAGGTTTTCTGATAATCAACAATGTATTAGAGATATTTTGGTGTTTGGGGAAAGCTTATTCAACAATTACTGAATCAACAAGTTGCTCTTTACATCTCTGAGGCTGTTGCCACATCTTTTTTTTTTTTTTTTTTTGCTCCTGGGCTAATATTATTTTCTTGTAACTATGTATGAGAGAGAGACAGAGAGAGAGAAAGAGAGAGAGACAGAGAGAGAGAGAGAGAGAGAGAGAGAGAGAGAGAGAGAGAGAGAGAGAGAGAGAAATGCTTGACATCAATTACATAAGTACATAAACCTATTATTGGTCTATATTTGGAGAAGTCTAATTTTCTCATCTTTTAGAATATTTTATGCTTTTCAAAAAAGATAGGGTGAAGTTTATGCCTAAATGGGAGTTGGTAGAGATTACCTCACAGTAATCCATGTACTGTTATTTAAGCAAAGATTTCTGGATATTATATCGATAGTCCCACCCTTTTCTAGTTTTACTTAGGACTTATATTTCAGTCAATCACCTTGATGTAATTCTAAAATGATAATAATAGTGAATAAGATTTAAATTTCTCATTTAATCCAAATTGCATTTTTATGGAGTTGGTTTCCTTTCAACTTTGTAGATGACCAGAAATTTTACTTATCCCCCTTCTTTCAGGGGCTACCTTGCCTCTCATTTCTTCTTAATTTTCTATAGTAAAAAGGTTTATTTGTGCAGAAATATTGTGTATTTGTTAATTTTATTCTCTGAAGTACTTGACTCTTTGTATCACATTAATCTCTTGACTTTTACTTTTGCTTACTAATTAAGAGGATCTAGAATTTCTAGTGCATTTTTATTTCTCAGATTTGGCTCCAGATATTTCTTTTTGTTTCCTCTAATAAGGCAATGTGGCATTTCAATTTCCTACTACATAAACCAATTAGATATTGATAATATTTTTTCAATGCTCTTCCATGTATGTTCAATAGCTCTCTCAAGTCACTTTTGCTGTGGCAGTATTTGATGCCTGTTCTTAAGGTATTTTGCGATAATAAGAAAAATAGTTAGCATTTACATAGTCTTTTAAAGGCTTAGAAAGCCACTTATTGATATTATCATATTTGATCTTCATACAAACCATGGGATGTAGGTGCTATTATCATCTCTATTTCAGAGTTGAAGAGATTGAGACATGTATAAATTAAGTGACATGTCCAGGGTCACACAGCTAGTAAGTTCAAATTTGAACTCATGAAGAAGAGTATTCCTGACTACAGGTCTAGCATTCTAGACCCAGAACATCCTAGCAACCACTGCTCAACTATCCATCCTTTGGTTCTTACTATGATGGGGGCTGTAATATATACTGGTGTACAATGACTTTATGATTTTCAACTTTTCCCTATTCAGTTTTCAGTAGTTTTCCCTTAATTCCAGCTCTCATTTTGTTTAATCTAAGCTTAGGGATGCAGTTTTTCCCCTCACACTTAATTGAATGCCCTGAACTCTTCAACAATATGTATCTCAAGAGGGTGCTCCTGACAAAAGCAGTATGAATCTCTTGCCTCCTCTTGGGAGGTCCATTTCCAATTTTATGATATAATATTGGTACATAATGGAAGTATTCATGTATTTTGTTCATTTCCTCCACACTCATGGTTTATTTGTTTAGTGCTGGGTGCCATCTGTACTCAAGCATTTATAGCAGGTGGAGTAGCAGTGTTGCTGATTTCTTTCAATGTATTTTGAGCCTTCTTGGGGTGCTGGAATATGAAGAAATATCACTTTCTCTGCTGCCCTCCTTGTCAAGGTGATCATCATGGAGGATTCTAGCAGGGCTACTTGCAACTAGATGCTACCCTGCCAGTTTGTTAAATTTATAGTAACAGTATCTCCAAATCCAAATTGGCCACTGTTTCAGTATCCATGCTGTGCCTTTGTAACTTGGGGAGTGGTGTCGGGGCTATAGGAATAAGCATTTATTAAGTACTTATGCTGGGTCAGGCACTATGCTAAGTGCTTTACAAATATTAATTCATTCAATTGTCACAACAATCCTTTGAAGTAAGTACTGTCATATTTTTATTTTATGGTTGAGGAAACTGAGGCAAAAAAAAAAATTAAGTGACTTGCCCAGAGTCCTAGCTAGTTGCTGTCTGAGGACAAATCTGAATTCATGTTTTCCTGGTTTCAGGTTCAACTTTTATCTATTCTATCATTTAATTGCACAACTATTCTAGATGTCTTTAGAAAGTGATGTTTGATGTGCAAATTCACCACTTATTCACTATTACTCACCCCTCACCCCTCTTTGACGTGACATAGAAAATGACTTTGAGCCTGTTATTGTTTTCTAGAAGGAGTAGTCCTGTTAGCTCTAAGATCCCTTTCAGTTCTGAATTCTATGATCCTGTGATCTGTTGTTTTGTCATTTTTCAGCAGTATATGACTCTTTGTGACCCCATTTGGGATTTTCTTGTCAAAGATAAAGGAGTGACTTTAGTTCATTCTTCAGCTCACTTTACAGTTGAATAAATCTGAGGTTGAATTTGAACTCAAGATGAGTCCACCTGACTGGCAATTTATCCTCTGCACATTTACCTGTTCCTGTGAACTTCTAAGGGCCACCTTTTCCCCCCTGATGCAAGATAAAAAAGGAACCAGATGGCTAAAGACATTTAGATGTGAGGGAGGAGATTTTGAAGGAAATTACTTTTTAAAGGCATGACTTTTGGGGATAAATAAGAGGAACACTTAAGTGGAGGAAAATGTTACTGTGTCAAGTGGAACGTGGGAAGTCAAATCAGAAATGAATAATAGAATTACCAAGAACTTTCATCTGTAGCAAATATAGTTCGTGACTCATTTAAGATGGCTCTGCTGAGCTTTACTGTTTTGGGAAGAGAGGAACGACATGGGTGGGAAGGAAAATAAGAATGCTTTGTTCTCAGACTGATGGGGTTTAAGTCTCTAGGGGGACTAGCCTAGACTGTATTTTATAGGTAAAAATAAATTTTGGAACGTTGACAAGACCACTGGAGATAGGATTGTCTCCTAGAGGGTTATCAACATCAATTCTTTAATCCTCATATAGGATATTCTTCTCTTCCTTTGTGTTATTTGTATGTGGGAATCTGGAATTCAAGACAGCTAGGTGAGTGAAAAAAAAACTTAAAAGTGAAAGGGCAAAAGTAAAAACCATCCCATTGCCCATTCCCTCTTTTCATCCCCTTTCACTTCACTCCGAACTGAGCAAATTGTAAAGGACACTTCATTGTCTGCATAGGAAGCAGTGTGAAACTTAGAAGACTTAAGTTTGAGTGTTAGTTCTGAATCTCAAAATCTGGCTGATAATAATTGAACATGTAATTTCCTTTGGTTTATATTTAAAGATAAGTTTATTTATAATGTGAGGGGATTAGATTAGATGGATTCTCAAGTCCCTTCTGGTTCAGAGAACCATGGTCCTTTAGAACTGGAAGGAAGTAGAAAGCTCTCATCTAACTCAAATGCCTCATTTGGCACATGAGGACCCTAAGTGGCAAGCACCCCTGAGTGGTAGAGTGACTGCCCATGGCTGCACAGTGTGTAAGTGGCAGAACTTCATCTGTGCTGCCTGATAAAATTGAAAATAACTGCCTTACAGCACTTTTGAAACAAAAATTAAATTTGATTTGGCTTTAAGAAATCTGAACAAAATGGCAATTCTGATTAAACCTAGCCCTTTCAGTGACTTTTTTTCAGTAATAAGAAGTACTTTGAGCTTATACTCAGTCAGAACTAAAATTAGGGATGGTCAAGGTAGGTACACACTTATGGTGCCTTATATAGGGAATTACAATGGGGGGTGCTTTTAAATATTTCTTTCTAAAAATACATAATTTTCATGGCAGAAAATTCTGCTCTTTGTCAAAGAGTTTTTTTTTCCCTTGTAAAATTCCAGGATTTTACAGTTGGAAGGAACAAATGTAATCACTCTTCTACTCCAATTTGTCCTCCCAAAAGAACTTCTACAACATACTTGAAAAGAGTTCATCCAGCCTCTCCTTAATGATCTTGAATGAGGAAGAGCCCATTATTTCCCATTCCACTTTTTGCATGGCTTTAATTTTTAGGAAATTTTTTCATGACACAAAACTTAAATTTTCTTCTCTATAGCACCTACTTGTTATTCCTAATTATGCCTTTACATGGGCCTGATCATAGGTTCTTGAATATGGGGTCAATGTATTGAAGTTTGTGTATAAATTTCAAGGGGTGAATGAATTTGGGGAAAATTCTTTATTTAATGGCATTCCTTTGTAATATCCTATATTTTATTTTAGATGTTAAAAGAGATTATCTTGAGAAGGGTTGCAAAAGTTTCATTAATCTGTGAAAGATGTCCATGAAGGAAAGGGAAGGGAAAGGCATTTAAAGGTGCAGGATATAAGCATTTATATACATCTACTATGTGACAGGTACTAAAGGCTAGGGATATAATAAAAAGAATGATAGTTTTTACCCTCAAAGAGCTGAGACAGAAAAGTGGGGGATGGGGCAACACCATGGTGTACCCAGTACTGGGGCATCTTGTTCCATGGAATTGAATCCAGGCAGGATAGGTAGCAGATACAGGAAATAGTGAGCCCAAAGGTCCAATATCTGGCCTCTATGAAGGAATATCTTTGGAGGACTTTGATACTCTGCTCTCTAGTCTTCCTAGCAGAGGGAAGAGGAAGCTCAGGAAAATGCTATCAACCAAAACTTGAATGAGCAACATGGTGAACCTGGGAAGAGCATCTTTGAAAATTAAAAATAAAACAGTTGAAAAAAATAGTTGAAAAGCATAAGAGCTCAGACAGCAGTTTAAAAGACAAAATTAAACACACACACACACACATAACTAAAATTTTAGAACACTTTAACCCTTTTTGGAAAGGAAAGCTACATTTATTAAGTTAATATACTTAAAAAATGTGTTTGTTGGCAAGAAGTCATAGGGAGGTGAAGTGAAGGATTTTTAGAAAGAGTGAGAAGCAGTAGGTTCTCAAGGAGATAAGCGATGTTGGCTGAAGATGGCCTGAAATACTTTGAAAGGAAATGGAAAAAACTATTTTAGTTGCTCCAGGAGGAGATGGAGAAATTGGTACTCAGGTTCAGTAAGAGGCTAAGAGATAGTAGTACATTTGATTAAGATTCTCTATCTTTTAGTCAAATACAGGCAAAACAGCATTTAGCCTCTCAGGCACCATGAATACCAGACTAGTTTATTATAAATGTCTTTATTCAGTTTTTTCTTCAGTTTTATTTTTCATTGATGCATATTCCCTGTATTTAATTTTAAATGGCAAGACAAAGCTCTTTAAAAGTTGTTGCATAAACAATTTACATACTAAAGCTGTCCTGATTTCAACTTCATCATACTAGAAATTAGTCAAACAATCAACAATTATTTATTTATATGGTAGTGTAGGAAGGAGATGCTAACTGTTCTGAGCATCAGGAAAGGTTTTATATAGGAGGTGACAGTTGAGGTGAGGTCAATGACTGGCTTGTAACTCACCAGTTTTAGAGATCTTAAACCTAGAAGAACATGCCAGAAAGGTGGTAGAATAGGTCAGAGGAATTATGCTAATTGTAACCCAACCAAAATAAATTTTTCTAAGGCACCATATAATCTGACCTTTCTCAAAAACAATAGACATATCAATCATCTTATAAGTACATTCTCATGGAAAGAATGAAAATTTCTTATACTTGAAGACAAAATTGATATGTCTATTGTTTTTTGAGTTGGGTTTGGTTTCCCCTTTTGTTTTATTAAAAAAATTCTTTATTATAAGGATGGCATGCCAAAGGGTAGGGATGGATATTTGAAAATAAATTTTAAAACAACAAAACCACCAGTGAAATAAAATACATTTTTATAATGTTATTTAAGGGCAGCTAGTTGGTAGTGGATAAAGCACCAGTCTTGAAGTCAGGAGTACCTGAATTCAAATCTGTTCTCAGATACTTAACACGTCTTGGCTGTGTGACCTTGGACAAGTCACTTAACCCCAATTGCCTAGCAGAACTAGGATTCAAAACCAGTACAAATTCAAGTTATTATTGATATTAATAACCTTTTATATGAAACCTTTATATGAAAGAAAAGCCTGAGAGAAATGTGGACAGAGAGAAGGAAAGTCATGCTCCTTTGCCTAAAGAAGTCATTCAGTCAATTAGCATTTGTTAAGCACTTAACTTACTATGTTCCAGGCACTGTACAAAGAGATGAAAAAGATAGGTCCTGCCCTCCAGGAGCTTACAATCTACTAGTGGAGAAAACATTCAATCAAGTGTGTATAAACCAGAAAGAGACTGGATGAAATGGAAATAATCAATAAAGGGAAAGCACTAAGATTAAGTGGGATTGGAAAAGGCTTCTTGCAAAATGTGGGATTTTAGCTAGGGCCTGCAGGAAGTCAGGGAATTTAGGAGGCAGGGATGAGGAGAAAATCATGGGAGTGAATCATTGGAAGTGTATAATTGGGAGGTAGAGTATTTAGTTTGAGGAATAGCCAAGAAATCAGCATTATTAGGTCACTAGATCACTAGATCAAAGCATGTGATGAAAGAATGTGTGTGTCAGAATTTGGGGAAAGAAGTATAAATATATGAAGGCTCAAAAGGTAGGATGTGATAATAAAAGTAACAGGGCACTTATTTGATTAGAAATTATAATTTTTGTCCTGGTTCAGCTATTAACTCTGCTGTGTCATTTTGGACAAGTCACTTAATTAAGCCTTTGAATTTTAGAGTTGGAATTAATCTTAAACATTAATTAAGGGTCAGCTAGGTGGCGCAGTGGATACTCTATCCACTGCACAGCCCTGAAGTCAGGAGGACCTGAGTTGAAATCTGGTCTCAGACACTTAATACTTCCTAGCTGTGTGACCCTGGGCAAGTCACTTAACCCCAATTGCCTCAGGGAAAAAAATATATATATATATATCAATTAGGCCATCCCTCTGATTAAGATATGCATGTCATCCACAATAGTTTCAACAAGTAGATATATAATATATCCTTGGAAACCTCCAGTGACAACGTACTTACTAGTTTATAATGCAGCCCATGACACTGTAGGATTACTCATTGTTAGAAAGTTCTTCTGGGGTGCAAAATGAAAACTATGTTACCGTACTCCCAGCCCCCTAATGCTATCTTAGTGCCACACCTTGGCCAGCTGGGGCAAAAGCATTTAAAAGAAAAATCAAAATCCCTTTTTACTCTTTCCTCATATGGAAAAGGAAATAGACTAAATGGTCTTTAAGATTTCTCATAACTCAGAAATGTTCTGATTTTAAATAAAATTTGCCTTCTTTTGGGAGAATTCAAAAATCTCCATTATCCCTTCCAATTCTAAGATTTCCTATAATTAAAAATAACAAGCTGTTTGAAAAAATGTAATGCTTTCTAAAATTGCCAAACATCATGTATGCTATTTAACTTCAAAAGCAGAAGATTTCAGAAGAACTGAGGTCTTTCCCAATCTGCACAGGTAGGTATGGGAGCAAACCAGGTCTCATTGAAAAGAAGGACTCCTTGGATCATAAAGGGGATGCTTATGAAAGAAAGAAAGTAATCACTGACTCCAGTTATTTGGCTCCAATGTTCTGCAGTGATTCAAGATGCTCTTATCAAAATTCAAAAGACACTTCATGAATCAACCAGAAGCTAGAAAAAAAATTAACAGTAATGAGCTCATTTCCATAGAAATAGGACTAGGTTTGTTGATGGGTCAACCAGTTTACTATAGTTTGAATTTACGTTGTCTTTTATTTTTGATGCTCTTATTTCATGCCTCATTATCTTCCATCTTCTTAATGTCTTTTAACTCTTTCTTCTTTACCAACAATTGCCACTTACAGGTATCTCTCAAGGGATGGCATTGATGACACATGATGGTAATTAACCTTCCTTCTGTGATGCTCCAAAGTTAAGCTGTGATGGTTTTGGGATTTTTTTTCTGGAGGATCACATGTAACATTTATTATCCCTTAACAGGGTTGAATTGTCTAGCATACCATTTAGAGACTGGCTTCTCTTTCTTCTAGGTACTAGTTCTACAATTCAGTGTGTTTTCAGCAGATCATCATTTATTTTTGATTAGGATGGGGAAGGTCAAATAATTGGGTTTTCCACTAGGTGCATTTGTGTCTTAAATGTCAACTGTGACCTTATTCATAGTGGTTTTGTATCACTTAGAATCATAAACCATTTGAACTAGAAGGAACTTCGGAGCATATTTTACACAGGAGGAAACTGAGGGTTAAGAAACACAAATGATATGTCTAATCAAAATGGCAGTGCTGCTTTTATTATACCTGCTAACTTCACACTGTTTTTCACCCTCTCTGTTTTTTTTTCCAAATAGTGTATGTGAATGTAAAACAAGACAAAACAAATATTATCCTCTAGGTTTTTTTTTTATAAGAACAGGCTTGCCTGTGTCTGTTTTCTCGATTTGGTTGAGTTCACATTCCATGTCAACTTTTATCCAAGAGAAATTAACACAGTTATCATCCAGCATCTGTTTTAGATTTAATACTTCAATAGATGGCTTCCATGCCTTGAAACTCACTACTTACAAAGATGAAAGTCAGAGTCTTGTAGCAGCAAAATTGAAAGCCTATGAAAGAGGTTCATCGTGAGAATTTCTTTTTGTTGAAAGGAGGGCTTCTCTTTATAGACCTATATGTTATATTTCTTCAGAGGTTTTCTTATTTGCTACCCAACAGAGCCATCACACAAAGATGTATTTCTGTATAAACACTTCACTTTCATGGCAATCACTTTTTAGAATGACTACATTTTAAACTTTGCTTCCTTTTTATTCCCAATTCATTGGTAATTTTGGAGGATCATGGGATAGATGCCACAGAATAGTGATTTTTGCATACTAGTTACAAGATGGCTGCCTGCCCATTACCCACACTTTGAAGGGTTGGAATATCAAATACCATACTAGTTCAAATTGACATTTGATACCACTTTCCTTGAACTAGAAGAAGTAAAAGGGGACTGAAAAAATAACTAAGTTATGCAATTATAGATAAGTATGCAGAATGAAAAATCTGTCATTGAGTGAAAGGGAAAAGAAAGTTTTAAATGCAAAGCTAAGGACAGGTATCTAAATCTCTCTTGGTGCTTAGTATGTACTATCTTCATGTAGTATATAGATATTTAGGATTTCCTGAATGAAAATAAATGAATTAATGAATGAGACCTCAGAGGCAATCTCATCCAACTCCTTATTTGGAATAGGAATCTCCTGTATAGAATTTCTGAGAAATTTCTGTTTGAAAAGTCAAAAAACTCACTACTTATTAAGATGGTCTTTATTGTGAGCACATTTTATTGCTAGGAATTTTTTCCTTATATGGAACTAAATTTACCTGTAAGCCACTTTCAGAAAAGAGAGGGAGAAAAATTGAGCTGGAGAGAAACCCGTTTTTGTTATCTTTCTGTACTTCTTATACCCATAGTATCCCCGCAGTGGGGGACCTCAACCTTCCCTCTTCAGAATCAGTCTAATTTAACCACAAAATAAACAAGAAACTAGGGAGGTTAATAGAATCCTAGAAAACCTCAATATGATAGACTTCTGAAGAAAATTGAATAGGGACAGAAAGGAAGATATCTTTTTCTCAGCAGTACATGGCACCTATACAAATATTGACCATGTATTAGGCTATGAAAACCTTGCAGTCAAATCAGAAAAGCAGAAATAGTAAATGCTCCCTTTTCGGACCACAATGTAATAAAAATTATATTCAGTAAAGAGTCAGGGAAAAATAGAATATAAACCAATGGAAATTAAATAATCTAATTTTAAAGAATCAGTGGGTGAAATGAAAAAATCACAGAAACAATCCATAATTTCATCCAAGAAAATGACAGTAATGAGACAATATACTAAAGCCTTTGGGATGCAGCCAAAGCACTTCTAGGGAAAATTTTATATCTCAAAATAGTTACATGAATAAAATAAAGAGAAAATCAATTAATTGGGCATGTAAGTATAAAAATTTGGAAAATAACAAATGAAAACCTCCAATTAAATACCAAATTAGAAATTTTTAAACTCAAAGGAGAGATTAATAAAATAGAATTGAAGAAAACTATTAAACTAATAAGTAAAACTGAGTTGGTTTTATGAAAAAAAATCCAACAAAATAGATAAACCTTTGGCTAATCTGATCAGAAAAAGGAAAGAAAAAAAAAAACAAATCACTAGCAGCAAATATGAAAAGGGTGAATTTTCCACCAATGAGAAAGAAATTGAAATAATAATTAGGAGCATTTTTGCCTAGTTGTTTGGTAACAAGTCTGACAATCTAATTGAAATGGATGAATATTTACAAAAATATAAATTGCCCAGTTTAAGGGAAGTGGAAATAAATTACTTAAATAGCTTTATTTTAGAAAAAAGAAATTGAACAAGCCATTAATGAACTAAGAAAAATTCTCCAAGAACAGAAGAATTCACAAGTGAAGTCTACCAAACATTGAAAGAACAATTAATTCCAATACTATGTGAACTATTTGGAAAAATAGGTAAGGAAGAAGTACTGCCAAATTCCTTCTGTAGCACAAATATGGTTCTGATATCTAAACCAAGAAGAGCCAAAATAGAAAAAGAAAATTACAGACCAATCTCTCTAATGAATAGTGATGCAAAAATTTTAAATAAAATATTAGTCCCTTCCCCTCCCCTAGATGGCAGGAAGTCCACTACATGTTAATAATGTTGAAATACTTGACAAGTTGTGCAAGAAAAAGCCAAAAAAAAATTAACAACTTATCAGCAGGATAATACACTATGACCAAGTAGGAGTTATATCAAGAATGTAGGGCTGATTCAATATCCAGAAAATTATTAAGATGATCGACCATATCAATAGCAAAACCAACAGAAATCACATCATAATCTCAATAGATACAGAAAAAGCTTTTGAAAAAAAAAAAACCAGCGAGCATAAGGTTAAAGGAAGCTTTCCTTAAAATAATAAGTATCAATAGCAAGCATTATTTTTAATGAAGAAAAGTTGGACACATTCCCAGTAAGATCAGGGATGAAACAAGGATGCCCATTATCACCACTATTATTCAATATTGTACTAGAAATATTGGCTTTAACAATAAGAAAAGGAAAAGAATTTAAAGGAATTAATAATTAGGCAATAAAGAAATAATACTATCACTCTTTACAGATGATATGATGATTTATTTAGAGATCCTAGAATATCACTCAAACACCTACTGGAAACAATTCATAGCTTTAGCAGTACAAAAGGACAACTTTGATTACATTAAATTAAAAAAGGTTTTGCACAAACAAAGCCACAGAAACAAAATTAAAAGGAAAGTACAAGGCAGGGAAGAAATTTTACAGCCAGTGTTTCTGTTAAAGATCTCATTTCTAAAATATATAAAGAACTGTGTCAAATTTATAAGAAGTCAAGTTATTCCTCAACTGATACATAGCCAAATTTTCAGATGATGAAATTAAAGCCATCTATACTTATATGAAAAAATGCTCTCAATTACTATTAGAGAAATGCAGATTAAAACAACTCTGAGGTACTACCTCACACTTCTCAGATTGGGTAAAACTATGGGAAAAGATAATGATAAATATCAGAGTGGATGCAGGAATGCATTGTAGGTGGAGTTGTGAAATGATCCAACCATTCTGGAGAACAATTTAGAACTATGCCTAAAAGGACTATAAAACTGTGTATATCCTTTGACCCAGCAGTGCCATTACTGAGCCTATCCCATGGAAATTATTAATGAGGGAAAAGGCCTTAAATGTGCAAAAATGTTGTAACAGTTCTTTTTGTGGTAGCAAAGAATTAGAAAATGAGTAGATGCCCATCAATTAGGGAATGGCTGAACAAGTTGTGGTATATGAATGTAATGGAATATTATTGTTCTATAAAAAATATGAACACAAATTTTAGAAAGGCCTGGAAAGCTTTACATGAATTGATGCTGAGCAAAACAAGAAGAACCAGGAATACACTGTACACGATAACAGCAGGAATGTGTGGTGATCAATTATGAAAGGCTTGGTTCTTCTCAGTGGTTCAGTGATTCAAATCAATCCCAATAGATTTTGGACAGAAAATGCCGTCTGCATCCAGAAAAAGAACTAAGGAAACAATGTTAATCAACACATGCTGTGTTCATTTGTTTTTTTCTTTTTTAAAAAAATTATCTCCCATGATTTTTTCCCATTTGCTCTGATTTTTCTTTCCCAACATGATTCATAAAGCAATGTGTATTAACAATAAATAAATTTACTAGAAAAAAGAAGCTAAGTGTTCCAGAGAAACAGCATGGAGGAGTATACAGAGACCTGGCTTCGTCATTAGGATAAATCCCCACTTTAGGGGAATATTACTTCAAGATGCTTGGCAAGTTATTTAATCTTTCAGTGATCCAGGAAACTCTCTTAGACTATAAGCCAAGGAGCTGTTGCTGATGTGTATAGTTAAGGGCTATTTCTCTCTGGGAGTTTCCACCACCGAAGAAGTCACAGGCTTGGAGTAGAAGAAAATGAAGTGCAGGGCATAAATTTCAGTGAATTCACTGCTATAAATTTGGCTAGCCCTTCCACCAATGCAGATGACCAACTCTCCATGCTTTCTGCTCCAGTGTGATGATTAATTCTTTTTTTCTGAATCTTCCAGGGAAACCCATTCAATACAGTGGAGAATTGCTTTTTGTGCATATATCATAGCTAAAAGTAGAACACTTAGCTTGTCCATTTCTTGTCACTTACTCACGATGGTTCAAAACATTGATATCTTTCTTAGTCCAAGAATTTGTGATTTTTGTAGATACAAGTATTTTTTCTACAAAGGTGAATTACTAACCTGCTACACTGAGGATCATATATTTAGAATGGAAGTTGAGAGGTAATCTATTTTTTTTATTTCATTGTTATTTTTTTATTTTATTATTAAATTTATAAATTATTTGTAAATAATGGTAAATTGGTTTTGTTTAAAGAAGCCATACTAGTAAATAACAATCAGCTCTCAGGGCTGGGCAGGGAACATAGACTTAACATACTTTTAACTTAAATCTATATTAGTAACATTTTATCAATCACTTTTTAAAGTCTAGTTAATAAAAATACTAAAGTCCTAATTCATAGTGTTTCCCAATTCCTGAGATATAAATACTCACACTAAAAATTTAACTGTATCATCTAATTGGCTCCATTTTGTGAAGTTATGGTTGAAATATGTTTTTTTAATAAAGCTTTTTATTTACAAAACATATGAGTGACCTTTCAACATTGACCTTTGCAAAAAAACTTTTTTTTCCCAAACTTTTCCTTTCCTTCCCCCCACCCCCCACCCCTAGATGACAGGTAATCTAATACATGCTAGATAGGATAAATTATATGACAAATACAATACATGTATACATATCTATACAGTTATCTTACTGCACAAGAAACATCAGATCTAGAAAGAGAAGAAGAAAAAAAAAAAA
>JAJPUD010000511.1:333306-423846 GCA_023553655.1 Myrmecobius fasciatus
AGGAATGATTTTCTGTAATCTCTTTGCTAATATTTTATTTAAGATTTTTGCATCAATATTCATTAAGGAGATTGGTCTATAATTTTCTTTCTCTGTTTTTGTTTTACCTGGTTTAGGTATCAGTACCATGTCTGTATCATAAAAAGAGTTTGGTAGGAGTCCTTAATTCCCTATTTTTTCGAATAGTTTATATAATATTGGAGTTAACTGTTTTTTAAATGTTTGGTAAAATTCACATGTAAATCCATCTGGTCCTGGGGATTTTTTCTTAGGGAGTTGATTAATGACTTGTTCTATTTCTTTTTCTGAAATTGGACTATTTAAGTAATTTATTTCCTCTTCTGTTAATCTGGGCAATCTATATTTTTGTAGATATTCCTCCATTGCACTTAGGTTATCAAATTTATTGGCATACAGTTGGGCAAAGTAACTCCTGATTATTGCTCTAATTTCCTCTTCATTGGTGGAAAGTTCTCCCTTTTCATTTTTGAGACTAACAATTTGATTTTCCTCTTTCCTTTTTCTAATTAAATTAACTAGAGGTTTATCTATTTTGTTGGTTTTTTCATAAAACCAACTTTTAGTTTTATTTATTAATTCAATAGTTTTTTTACTTTCAATTTTACTAATCTCTCCTTTTATTTTTAGGATTTCAAGTTTGGTATTTGATTGGGGGTTTTTAATTTGTTCTTTCTCTAGCTTTTTTAGTTGCAAGCCCAATTCATTGATTTTCTCTTTTCCTATTTTATGCAAATAAGCATCTAGAGATATAAAATTTCCCCTTATTACCGCTTTGGCTGTATCCCACAAATTTTGGTATGTGGTCTCATTATTGTCATTCTCTTGAATGAAATTAGTAATTGTGTCTGTAATTTGCTGTTTCACCCATTCATTCGTTAGGATAAAATTATTTAGTTTCCAATTACTTTTTGTTCTATTTTCTCCTGGGCTTATATTGCATGTGATTTTTATTCCGTCATGATCTGAAAAAAATGCATTTATTATTTCTGCCTTCCTGCATTTGATTTTGAGGTTTTTGTGTCCTAACACATGGTCAATTTTTGTATAAGTTCCATGGACTACTGAGAAAAAGTAAACTCCTTTCTGTCTCCATTTAATTTCCTCCAGAGATCTATCATACCTAACTTTTCTAACATTTTGTTTACCTCCTTAACTTCTTTCTTATTTATTTTGTGGTTTGATTTATCAAGTTCTGAGAGAGGGAGGTTGAGATCCCCCACTATTATAGTTTTGCTGTCTATTTCTTCTTGCATCTCTCTGAACCTTTCCTCTAGGAATTTCCATGCTATACCACTTGTTGCATATATGTTTAGTATTGATATTGCTTCATCATCTATGGTACCCTTTAGGAAGATATAATTTCCTTCTTTGTCTCTTTTAATTAAGTCTATCTTTGCTTTTACTTGGTCTGCGATCAGGATTGCTACCCCTGCTTTTTTTTCTTCACCTGAAGCATAATAGATTCTGCTCCAGCCTTTTACCTTCACCCTGTATGTATCTCTATGTTTTAGATGTGTTTCTTGTATACAACATATTGTTGGATTCTGGTTCTTAATCCAGTCTGCTATCTGCTTCTGCTTTAAGGGAGAGTTCATTCCATTCACATTCACAGTTAAAATAACTAATTCTGTATTTCCTGACATCTTATTTACCCTAGCTTATGCTTTTCTCTTTCTTATCCCCTTTCCCTCCTCCCTACTATTTTGCTTTTGAAAACCACTTCCCTCAAACAATCCTTCCCCTTTAGAGCCCCACCCACCCCTTTTTTCCCCCCTTTCCCTCCTGTTTCCTTATAAGTACACCTATTATTCCCTCTGAGCCAAATCTGATGAGATAGAGATTAACCCAATTCTCATTCCCCTCCCTTTTCTCCCCTCAATCATTATAGGTTTTCTTTGCCTCTACATGTGATGTAATTTCCCTTATTTTACCTCCTTTTCCTCTTCTTCCAGTGTTATCCCTTTTCTACCTCTAATTTCTTTTTCAGTTTATCATATCATAATAATCATAAAATCACAATAAACATATCATAATAATCATAAAATCACAGTAATTATATGATAATAATTATAAAATCACAGTAATCATATCATAATCATAATGTAATAATAGGTTCATAAAATCAACCCTCATTCTATAAGTATCTATAACATATAGTTCTCAAGAGTTATTTTTTCTTGTTATCTTTTTATGTTTCTCTTGTGTTCTGTGTTTGTAGATCAAATTTTTTGTTCAGTTCTGGTCTTTTCAGTAGAAATAGGTGAAATTCTCCTATATCATTGAATGACCATCTTCTTCCCTGGAAGATAATGCTCATTCTAGCTGGGTAACTTATTCTTGGCTGTAATCCAAGTCCCTTTGCCCTTCGGAATATCTGATTCCAGGCCCTTCGATCCTTCAAAGTAGAAGCTGCTAGGTCCTGTGTGATCCTAATTGTAGCTCCCTGATATTTACATTGTTTCTTTCTGGCTTCTTGTAATATCTTTTCCTTGGTATGATAGTTCTGGAATTTAGCCACGATATTTCTGGGGGACTTAATTTTTGGGTTTCTTTCAGGAGGTGATCGGTGGATTGTTTCAAGGAGTATTTTGCCTTCTGGGTGTAAAATATCAGGGCAGTTTTCTTTTATGATTTCCTGGAAGATAGTATCCAGGTTCTTTTTTTCATCATGGCTTTCAGGAAGCCCTATAATCCTTAGATTGTCTCTCCTAGATCTATTTTCCAGGTCAGTTGTTTTCATGTTTTTCTCTATCTTTTCATTTTTTTGTTTTTGGTCGACTGATTCTTGAAGTCTTGATGAGTCATTAATTTCCAATTGTTCGATTCTAATTTTTAATGTCTTATTTTCTTCAGTTACTGTTTTTAGTTCCTTTTGCAATTGACCAATTACATTTTTTTCATTGCATTCTTTTTCCATTTTTTCTATTTTATTTTGCAGTGATCTCATTTCGTTTCCCCATGTTTCTTCTAACTCTCTTTTAAGATTTTTTATGCAATCTTCAAAGAAAGCCTTGTGACATGGGGACCAATTTATGTCTCTCTTTGGGGCTTTTTCTGGAGTTGCTTTACCTTTAGGGGCCTCAGGATTTGAGGTCTGTTCTTCCCTCTCTCCATAAAAGTTGTCTATGGTGAGAGCTCTTTTTGGTTTTTTATTCATTTTTTTAAAGGTGTGAGGTCTGTTTAGGGCAAAGGTGGGGCAGCTGCTTTAATTTGCCCTGGGGCAGTTCTGCTGATTGAGTTATTTCAGGAACTGGGCAGTTCTGCTGATTGAATTATGTCAGGTACTGGGCAGCTCTGCTGATTGAATTATTTCTGGTGCTTATCAGTCCTGTCGTTTGATTGATTGCTTTAAGGTGCTATGTAATGGCAGCTAGGTCTGATGCTCATCAGGGGTTCAGTGGTTCACAATCTATCCCCCTCAAAAGGCAGACCCTCCAAACCACCTGCCCACAATCAGGACAAATTGTTCCAAGAGGCCCGCAGAAGACTCCCAGGTGTGTGAAAAGCACAACGCTCCCACTCCTGTTCCGGCTCCTGTTCCAGCTCCCTGCCCCGGTCTCCCTGTGCTGCAGTCTGGGTTCAGTAGACCACCCCCCTGCTCAATTAAAACAGACCTGTTTTGATGTTCTTCCAGAGTATCTTCTTCTAGAATCGTGTTGTTCTCCAGATATGGTGGATTTTTTTTGCTTCAGAATCAGTCTAGAGGCTTCATATGTTGTTAGTTTGAGGGGAGGTTAGAGGAGGTTACAGAGACTCCTGTCTGATCTCTGCCACCATGGCTCCACTCCCGGAAGGACTCGAGAGGTAATCTAAATTCAAACTCTCCCCCCCTTTTACAGGTGAAGACACTGAGACATAGAAAGTTTAAACAATTGGTTCAATGTTATACCAGTAATATGGATTAGAGACAAAATTTGAACCTTGGGTCCATATATAACAGACTAGGTAGATGCTTTTCAAGAGCTGTCATAGCTGAAAATTTATCACTCTCTGGCTCAGTAGGTAAGAAATTTTTTTAAACAAAGCCAAGATCCTAAGATGACAGATACACTGTTAATTTGGCAGAAATACAGAGTTTGCTGTTTTGCTTTTGTCAGTGACAAGGAATACCTCTGTATATATAAAGTACAAACTGATCTATGTCCTGGAGGAGAAAATGAAAGGGATAGAGGAATCTATCTCTAATTTCTAAGGTAGCTGGGAGAATAAACTATTTTTGGAAGAATAGAGGAAATAGTTCAAACAAAGAAGAAAATGGATATGAAGAAGCTTGGAGAATTCTGATTAGCATCAGAAGATTGAAACGTGAAAGAATATGACAAAGGGAAATGGAAGGACAACATTTTGAACAAAGTAAAAGATTAGAAGGGCTAACTGTAAAAGGAAAAAAGAGCCTACATCTAAGACATAATATGTATTAGGGAGGGATTAGATTAGAGGTTGTTCAGTTGTGGGGTAGCTTGATGGCTCAGTAAATAGAGTGTTGGACCTAGAGTCAGGAAGACTCAGTTTTCCAAGTTCAAATGTGGCTTCAGACATTTACTAGTTATATGACTGGGCAAGTCACAGTTTTCTCATCTGTAAAATAAGCTATAGAAAGAAATAGCAAACCATTCTAATATCTTTGCCAAGAAGACTCCAA
Organism: Myrmecobius fasciatus; assembly: GCA_023553655.1. Classification (NCBI taxonomy): domain Eukaryota; kingdom Metazoa; phylum Chordata; class Mammalia; order Dasyuromorphia; family Myrmecobiidae; genus Myrmecobius; species Myrmecobius fasciatus. The sequence continues at coordinate 337,970 of JAJPUD010000511.1, forward strand.
ACAGGGTCACAAAGAGTTGGACATGACTAAAATGACTGAACAACAACAATGGTCAATAACAGAGAAAGGAAAGAAAGAAAGAAAGAAGCATTTTATTAAGTGCCTACTGAATTCCAGGTAATATGTTAAGTTCTTTGCAAATATCTCATTTAATTCTCACAACAAAGAAGAAGAGATGAATTATAGGGTTTGCTAAGTTCTTGTAAAGAGACACTTGACATAAATAGTAAGATCTGACATAGATAATTGAGATATCTACTAGTTTCTTGGGAGATATGACTAGTGTGTTATGGAAAGGCAGCTGGATAGCAAAATGAATAGAGTACTGAACTTGCTATCAGGAAGACCTAAAGTCAATTTCTGTCTGATGCACTTAGTAGTTACGGGACTCTCAACCTTTCTTGACTGTACTTTCCTCCTGTGTAAATGAATTAATTCAATTTTATTATCTTTTCTCATTCTAAATCTATTATTTCATAATATTATTACTTGGTAAAATCTGTTGTCCTCTACACATTGGTTTTCTTTAACATTCATGGGCAGCTTCAGTTCATTTGTGGGAGGAGTTAATCCTTTTGATTTCATTCTTGCAGATTTGGTTTTCACCATGTCATCTGTCCTTTCTTCCATTATATTTGCATATATATTTTGCATATATATATGATGATGATATGTATTTATATAGTGTTACAAGTTTTACAAAGTGCTTTATAAGTAGTATCTATTTTTTTCCTGGCCATAACCCTGGAAGGTTGGTACTACATTATCCCCGTTTTACAAGTGGAGAAACTGAGGCACATAGGCTTTGTGATTTTCCCAGAGTGACATAGTTAAGACGTGTCTGAGGTTAGATTTGAATTTAGGTCAAGAATATGATCCATTGTGCTTCCTAACTACATATTGATGCAAAAATATATGTTACCTTTAAGAAACTGGTCGGTTTAAAGTTGGTTAAACAGTATCCTTTAAATCTTCCTCAGTGTCTTTAGGTAGTTTATCCTTTTCCTGGATGGATTTATGTTTTCCTCAGTCATCAAAATTTTACTCTATTGAGCTTCATGTTTCTTTCAGGTCAGCTTCCTCCACAGATCATTAAGCCATAAGATGCTAAATATTTTTTCTCTTAATCCTTTGAAATCTATTTTCTCAAAATTTAGAATGCACATCAAATATACCTGTTTCCTCTCCTTCTGTATCATGAACACCACGATGGAATGCCTACATTTTCTCAAGCTTCTAGTTATTTTTATTTAAACAAGTTCTTTCTTGTTTCTCAGAATCAGGTTTTTTGCCCTTTACAATTCTCTTACCTTTTGAAGGATAAATTTGTATTATAGTAAATGATGAAATTTTCTGCTTTCCTGCGTTTAGCAAAAAGAGAGTTTAAGAAGAAAGCATAGGAAAGTAGGGAACTTGGTAAACAAATTGATCAAACAAAAGAAATATATAAAAGGTAAGTAAGGTGGATAGAGTGCTGACTCTAGAATTAGGAAAATCTGAGTTCAAACCATCCTCTTACTAGCTATGCGACCCTGGACAGCTCATAACCCTGTTTACCTCAGTTCTTTATTTGTTAAATGAGTTGGAGAAGGAAATTACAAACTATTCCAGTATTTATGCTAGGGAAACCCTGAAAGGGGTAGCAAAAAAATCTGACCCAACTGAAATGACTGAACAAAACATATATTAAGGAATCATATTAATCAAAGATTATAGGTTTCAAGGGTTAGACAAGGTTATTAAAAAAAAAAGCTCTCACCTTCCTTGAGGGGATAGGAGAAGGATTTTAGATTTGGGGTCAAAGATTAAAATTCTATCTGTCACTTTTTTCTGGTAAGATATTGTACAAGTTTCTTAACTTCTCCAAGCCTCTGCAAATCTCTATGGACAGGTTTCAACAATTCAAAGGATGGAAAAGGAAAAAATGAATTTTCATTAATTAGACTAGAATTCACTTTTCCTTCTCCACAAATTAACCTTTTGGGGATTTATAAAATTGAGAAAGGTCCTCTGAATGGGATAATAAGAGGGGAGGTACTGGGGAGAATCTGGTATCATATGACTCCTAATTAGGAGAGATGAGAGGACCTATGATTTTTTTTAATCCTTCATCTTCCTAGAAGTATTTGGGGAGATAAAGGGAAAATTACTGAAATGGGAACAGAAGGCAGGAAAATTTGGGGTATTTTACATGGTCTTCTGGAAGTGAAAGAGGGATGATACAAATGACTCTAGAATGTAAAAGTAGTGAATGGAAGGATTGCTATTCAGTCTCAGCCCTCAGTTCTGCATACATTCTTGGAATATTCTACATTGCTTTCAATACACGTTTCTGATGATGGACCTTATCAAGCCATGACTTTTTCGAATACAAAGGTGGGAAAAGGAATGTATAGGGACTATGTATAACCAGACCACATATGGGGCTAGACATAGAAGGAATCAAAGATTTTTCACTTACAGACATGATACCTTATATGAAGATCATTGGCAGAGTAAAAATAAGACATTTATGCACAAAGCCTATGAATGGTGGGTTGCATTTCAGAGTAGTCTGGCTGGATGGGAAAAAAAGATTAATTAATTTATATTTTTTGGAAAGGAGCCCCACAAATTAATGTTATTCAAATTAAGAGAACAGTTGATGATAAAGAGGAAGATTCTGAACAGCACTCTTACTTGAACTAGGAAATTGATGGAAAGTACGAGAAAGAGACAGAAAAAGAATGAAAAAGTTACATTTGTAGAATTTTGTCTTCAGTAGAATAGTGAGAAAATGGAAGACATGGGTCCTTGGGAGGAGCCTAAAGTCAAAATCATGCAAATAAAAGAAACTTCTGAAAGATTGTGCTGATTTAAAAAAAGTACACATATGTGTGTGTATATATATATATATATATATATATATATATGCACACATACTGAGGGAGGAAACAACATTAAAAAGTATTATCTCAAATGTAACGGTATTGAATTTGACAATCAAGTTACTTAATATTGTCAGATCTTCCTGACTTTTAGGCCAGTTCTCTATACACTGTATTATATGTGTGTGTGTGTGTGTATATACATACACACATATACACACATGCCCCTACATATATGCATGTTTACACAAACATAAATATGCACATATATGTATGCTTGTGTGTAATATGCATGAATGTGTATCTATCAAGGATTGATTGAACTAATCTCTAACTTGATCTCTCCTTACTTCTGCTTCTTCCTCAATTTCTATCATTTCTTGGTTATCAAGATGTGAATTTAAATTTTCATGAATTTTAAAATCATGAAACAGTGACATATGGCTACACTATGTTTTCATAAAATGTGAAATATGTGCATAAGATATTACTCATACAAGAACTAAAATACTCTAGTTTTTTTTTTCTTTTTGGTAAAAAAGTAGCACTTAAAACTTCTTTTCATAGGGAATTAACATAGCACAATGGAAAAATAATTGAAGTAAGAGTCCAAAAACCTGGATTCAAGTCTAATTTTTTCTACTCATATATTCACTAATCAGGAACCTTAAAACAACCCCCTTCCCTCTCTGGGAATAATTTTTCCTCAGTAGATAATAATAATCCTGATTCTATATCTCCCAAAGGGGTTGTAAGGGTCAGACCCTGAAACATCTGGGGCATCCATTTGAACAGCTGGGCTTGGTGTTACTTTGGCCAATGGTACTGGCATTCACCAAATATTTGGAAGCAAAACAATCCATGTTTGAAAACCTTATTACCAGCCTCTTCCTTCCAAAGCCATAAACAACCTGAGTGTTTCTGGCAAAAAAAAAAAAAAAAAAGATTGCCTGGGATTATAGCATGAAATGTGCCTCTGGGGACAATTCTATGTTTCAGGATGTGTGTACCATTCAATTGTCAAATATCTGAATCATTGTGATTCTCAAAGGAGCCACAGAAAACAAGGGAATTGTTAACAAAATAAAAACTCTAGGATGTAGTGAGAAGAGGAGGGCAGAAGACGTTTCACTCGTTTCTGAGTGGGGAATTAGAGACTATTCCATCATAATAATTCATCAGGATAAAAATATTTCATATTTGTGAAAAATTCTGGTTATAATAGAATTAGTAAAAGTCAAATTCCTCCACCCAAGTTTTAATGATGCTTATCCATCTCCTCGGACTATTTTGCCAAACACTATTTCCATTATAATCCACCTTAGTGGTTCTTCAGCAGCAGTCATGCCTATCTTTTTCACTATTGGTCTATATCTCTAAGGTCTTTGACCAAACCTTAAGGGAAATGGAAAGTCAGAGAAAAATAGTTTCAAATTGAGTAGAATATGGCTGATATATGGGAAACTAAGGTTGGTATATGTAGAATTTGGATGGGGTAATGTGGGAAAGTTGGCAAAACTAGTACACATGAGCCATAGTTTCTTTAATATCATTTAAAATCATTTCACTGGTGAGGAAAAAAAAATCAGAAAGCAATGATGACTTGTCACAATGTCATGCCCTTAAGATTTTCTCCTAACAAAGTCGTCCTTCACATAGCTATCAAAATAACAGTCTGCGATTCCAGTCCTAAGAAACATGCCATTCACTGCTCAGAAAACCTAAAGTGGCTCCCAAATAAACCATGGCACAAAATACAATAGCCTTAGAAGCATATTTGAAGTTCCATACTCTCTGATTTCCATATATGTTATTATACACTAATCCCATTAATCAATTATAAATCTGTTTAACTATATTATTAATTATTTTTGGAACTTGACACTCCATCTCTCATCTTTGTGCCTTTGCAATAGATATTCTACATACTTGGAATACAGTTCTTCTGCATCTATACATTTCAGAAATCTTGACTTCTTTCAAGTCTCCACTCAGGTACCATATCTTAGGTGGAGCTATATTTACCCTTCTGAGTTGTCATTGTCCACTTCTTCCTCAATTTCCTTATAATATACTTATTTGTGTTTTGTCAAAAATGCTTACCACTATCATAACTATAAGACTATGTTGAAGTAGGGATCCATAGAGATCAATTGATAAATCAATCCTTGATCCAGAAGCATTAAGTGCTTATTATGTTAAGTTTCTCCTGATGAATTGTGTTGATTTTTAACAAGCCCTATAACATTGCAAATTAGATTCATAAAAGGTCAAAATAGTTCTATTTAATTATCCGCACAGGAAAAAACAAATGGATGAAGAATTTCTTTTGTCTAAACAATGATATACACTTGGACTACAACTCATAGTTCTTTAATTTTTAGATATAACTTGGATAGGAATTAAAAATGTGCAGTAAATTTGAACTTGGATTAAACCAGAAGAACAGTCTGGGTTGTGTTTGGAAAAAAATGTTCTTTTGATAAGCTGGATATAAAAGCCCATCTTTTTAATTTCATTTTAAATTAATATATTATATAGAGTTATAAAACTATATGTTTCAAATTATTATAATTTCTAATATGAGATTTGAACTCAGGTATTTATCATTCTTGGTGGTTTTAGAGTTAGGAACACCTGACTTTAAATCTAGTCCTAGACATTTGCTAATTGCGTGATCTTGGACAAATTCTTAATTTTCCTGGGTCTCAGTTCCCTCTTCTGTAAAATTATGGGATGAACTTCCCATGAAGTTCCCTTTAAAGGAGGTGGAGTCAAGATGGTGGAGTAAAGGCAGGAACTCACCCAACCTCTCCCCCAAACTGCTCCAAAGTCCTTTAAATAACAACTCTAAATATATTTTAAAGTCAGAACTTAAAAGGTCAGCAGAAAAGGTGTGTGACACTAGAGTGACAGTCTACTGTGCAGTCCCAGTACAGCCCTAATCCCAGCCCCAGTTTAGACCCCAGCATAGCAAGGTGGGACTTCTGAATCAGTAGCAGTGCTGGATGGAGGCTTCTGGACCTCTTGACCATGAAACATCAGGGAGGACACAGAAGGTCAGTAAAGAGGATCTGTGATGATGGGGTGGGAGTCCAGTGTATATTCCCACCACAGGCTGTGCCAGTGCAACTGGGACACCAACCCTGGCTGAACATCAGCAAAGCAAAACTGTTGATTTAGCACATTAAATTTTATAGCTACAGTGGGGCAGGGGAACTTCTAAGAACTCCAAGGCAGAAAAGAGTGCTTGTGTTCAGGTCCCTAGGAAGATCTCTGAAAATATCTGCACAAAACCTCTGAAGCTGGGGACAGAGCACTCTCCACCCTAGAACCAGAGACCTATTTTAACAAAGAGTTAAAAGCTGAGTAACAAGATAGGCAAATGAGCAGACAACAAAAAAAGTTTCTGACCATTGAAAGTTGTTATGGTAACAAGGAAGCTCAAAATATACTCAGAAGATTAAATCTCCTAAATCCAAAGCCTCCAAGAAAAATAAGAATTGAGGTCAGGCCATGGAAGAGCTCAAAAGGTACTTTGAAAATTAAGTAAAAGAGATAGAGGAGAAATTAGCAAAAGAATTGAGAATGATGTGAAAGAAAATGCAAAAAGTTAATGAGGAGAATGCCCTAAAAAGCAAAATTGAGCAATTGAAAAAGAGATATAAAATCTCATTGAGGAAAACAATTCCTTAAAAATAGAATTGAGCAAATGGAAGCTAATGACTTTATGAGAAATAAAGATCCAATAAAGCAAAATCAAAAAATAAAAAAGGAAAAAAATGTGAAATATATCATTAGCGAAACAACTTATCTGGAAAATAGATTCAGGAAAGATAATTTTAAAATTATTGGTCTATCTGAGAGTTATTATCAAAAAGAGAGCCTGGACATCGTTTCAAGAAATTATCAATGAAAACTATCCTGGCATTTTAGAACCAGAGGGTAAAATAGAAATTGAAAGGATCCATTAATCACTTCCTAAAAGAGATCCCCAAATGAAAACTCTCAGGAATATAATTGCCAAATTCTGGAACTCCCAGGTCAATGGGGAAAATATTGCAAGCATGGAGAAAGAAACAATTCAAGTAAGTAGAGCCACAGTCAGAGTAATATAAGATTTAGCAGCTTCTACATTAAAAGACCAAAGAGTTTGGAATATGATATTCTGGAGAGCAATGCAGGTAGGATTACAACCAAGAATTATGTATTCAGCAAAACTGAGTATAATCCTTCAGAGAAAAAGTGGTCATTCAATGAAATAAAGGATTGTTCTGTGATCTTGTTCTTATTCTTTTTGTTCTTGTTCTATTCTTATTTTTATTTAATTAATTAATTAATTAATTTTTATTTTTTATTAAAACTTTTTATTTGCAAAACATATGTATGGATAATTCTTCAACATTAACTCTTACAAAGCTTTCTGTTACAAATCTTGTTCTATTGATCTTGTCCTTCCTTTTGTTTTTATTCTTAATCTTTTTCTTGTTCCTTTTGCTTTTGACATTTTGTTTTCAAACATTTAAAAGAATAATTAGGGTTTCAAGGAATAGAGAAAGAGGACAGGGCCTTCTAGGAAGACGAAAAAGAAAAAATCAAACAGAAATAGAGAAATTCAAAGTATTTTGAGAGATCAGGAGAGTGTGAATCAGATGATCATAGGAGATTTAAGTTTTTGAGCTAAATGATAAGCATCTTTAGTATGGGTCTGATATCACAGTAGCCTTAGGTTGGTGTTGATGTTATTCAGTCATGTCTCACTTCTTAACTTCAATTGTTTTTTTGTTTGTTTGTTTGTTTGTTTTGGAAAAGATAACTAACTAGTGGTTTTCCATTTCCTTCTCCAATTCATTTTACAGATGAGGAAATTGAGGCAAACAGGGTAAAGTGACTTGCTCAGGATCACACAGCTAATAAGTGTTTGAGATCAGATTTGAACTCAGGAAAAGGAGTCTTTTTGACTTCAGACCTAGTAGTCTATCCACTATCTAGCCATCTAGCCATCTAGCTGCCTCTTAGAGTTATATAACACCAGAAATACTGAACTTGGAGTTGGAACATTATGAGAATTGATAGCTATATGACCCTAGAAAACTTACCCTCTTTGAGCCTGAGGGAATATAATGATAACTCCTTTATCTCCAATCTGTAAACTTAAAATATATAATTCATAGATTAATATGAACTATTATTGTTTTAATCATCATCACTTATTCTTACGTTGTTATGGACTGAGTAAGAATGGACATGTTGGGAGACATGTTGGCAATTACATTGGTAATATCCATTACATACCCAAATAACTCCTCAAGGTGAGAAGACCAAAGGTGGAGACAGTATAATCATCTAGCCTCTGCTAATCTCTTCTCACCAAACATTCTTCTCCCTCTTCACAGGGTCATCTCATGTCAAATACTATACTGCTCCTTGTTAAGGTCAAGGACTCTCATTCAATGATCTAGCACACTTCTATCTATCCAAAGGCACATCTAATTCATTCCCCATTTTTTTCTTCACCAGTAATTTGCCATCCATCCTCTGAAGAGTCCCTCTGGAAATATAATTCATCACTCTCCTTCTTCCTCATAGAGGTGGGAGCTTTGGAGAGAATTTAATCTTTCATATTTTGATTAGTGGCACATATATACTATTTCTCATTTCTAAACCCCTTTAGAATTCCATTTTTCTTACAATACTGTAGAAATATACAATGGATCTATGATTTCACTATTGAGAATTTCCAGATAAGGAAGTTCTCTCTACCAAATTCAGGCCAATAGCTTCTTGACAATTTGTAAATTTTTAGAATTTCCTAGGGCACTAAGGAGTTGTGACTTTCTAAGGATCCCACAATAAGTCGATTTGAACCCAGGTATTCTTGGCTTTAAGGTCAGCTTTCTATTAATCATTCCATTCTTTTTTTTTAAATAATGGTACAAAGTCTGGAAATATATTTTGGGAATAAAAACTATAGAGGGTCTTAGACATCAAAATAAGAGAAAATTTAATCCTATAGATAGTGGGAATCCAATCTTGCTTCATATTTTCCTCTCACCTACTTTTGATTCTGATCAACTGGACTATGAGCTGTTTTCCAAACTCAACATGTTATTTCTCACCTTCATGAACTGATCTAGATTATCCTTTGTGCTTGTAATGCAATCCCTCTTTATCTTGGCTATTTAAAATCCTCTTCCTTCAAGGTTCAGCTCATAAAATAGTTCTTTGATGTCACTTCCCCTGATGCTCTAGTTGAAAAGGATGTTTCTCTACAACTGATTTCTAATTTGTTCCTTTCAATCTCTACCTTGGATATTATTTTTTCTTTTCATGAACCATCTCTAGTAGGCTGCAAGCTTTTTGAGAGTAGGGACTATTTGATTTCTGCCTTTGTATCTTCAGTGCCTTGTATATGTTGTTGTTCAGTTGCCTCCAACTCTTCATGACCCCATTTGTAATTTTCTTGACAAAGATACCGGATTTATTTGCCATTCCTTCTCCAGCTCATTTTACAGATGGGGAAACTCAAGCAAACTGGATTAAACACATTTAGAAAGTGTTTGAAGCCAGATTTGAACTCAGGAAGATGAGTATTCTTGACTCTAGATCCTAGCATTCTATCCATCGTGCTATCTGACTGAGCCATCTACCCACCCACTTTGTATAATAGAGGTATCTATGGATTTATTTATGTAATTCAACCTCTTCCTCCTTATTTTTCTTGTGACAATTTTATCTGGACTTCTTTTCTCAACACAATGTCCCTTGTATCATAAACATTGGTGTTTTCATCAAATTCTGCTCTCTCTACCCCTTCATAAGATAGTAAACACTTTGAGGGCAAAGACTGTTGTTTTTCATGCTTAGTACCTAACACAGTGCCAAAAATAGAAGCTAGATATATGCTTATTGAACTATATTGAATTGAACTTGGTTTTGATAAATTTATCAGGTCAAGATAATTGGAGCACTCCACTTTTCCTAGTAGGGTATACTTCATCTCATTTTAGAGTAAAATTCATTGCATTCAACTGCAACAACATGACCCTGTTTAAAGTTGCCAGATGATCAAATTTTTTTATTAAATTTTTACTTCTTTGCTGTTTTCCTTCCCTTGGCCTTGTAGCCTCCTGCCCTCCATCAACAACAACAACAAAATTTCTTTCTTATCCCACATTAGCCACTGTCAGAGGCTATTTACTGCTAACCTAGCTCTCTTTCTTTTAATAAGGTGCTCCATAAACTTTGCTGATACAGCTGCCTCTGGTGCAGAATCTCACTTTGGCTCAGCAGTAACTAAGAAAAGTTTGGGGACAGGTCCCCATTGTTATAGTTATAGCTCCATCGTGGCCAGCTGCCTTGACCTCAAGCCCAGGCCTGGAAAAAATATACCTCTGATAGCAAAGTCTGGAGAATTCATGGCTTTGGGTCCTATGTTAAAGTGAAATACCCCAGCAGGAAAGGAACTAATGTTAGAGGAATTGGGTATTATTTTCTGAGGATGTGGTCCTTGAGCTGAACCTTTAAGATAAGAAATTTTAATTCTTTGATATCCAAGCATGAAGAGTTAGAAAGGGACCTCAGGATAAAAGATTTTATGTAGTCCAATTCCTCCATTTTACAGAAAAAGAAACTGAATTCTAAAAAAAGGAAAAAACTGAACTAAAAGTAATAAGTATTAGTTCCAGAAATAAAACTCAGGTCCTCTGACTATAAATTTATGTGCTTTCTTGACTTCATAATGCTCTCTGAGGACTAAAACCTTTTATTTCAATTCAATTCAATCTGATTCATAGGCTTATGAGATCACAGATTTAAGGAAATTGTACCCTCCATTTACTGGGGATTAATATGTTGTTGCTCTTGCTGATTCAATTCAATTTTTTTTATTTGTGTCTGAGTCTTTCTTATCCCATTAGGATTTCCTTGGCAAAGATACTGGAATGGATTGCCGTTTTCTTCTCCAGCTCATTTTACACGAGGAAACTGAGGCAAACAAGGGCAAATGACTTGTTTAGAGTTACATATCTAGTAGGTAGTTGAAACCATATTTGAACTTAGGAAGATGAGTCTTTCTGATTTCAGGCCCAGCATTCTAGCCATTGTTACCTAGCTATTGTTCTTTTTGACTATCCCTTTTTAATCTCTGATATATCATAAAACAATGAAATTATAGTAAGATTTAAAGTTGGGATCTAAAGTTCATCTAAATAGCTTCTTTCACTTTGTAGATGAGGAAACTGAAAATCACAGAGAAATAGATTTCAAAGGAATCTTTGAAGTCATCTAGTCCAACTCCTAGCTGAACAGGGATTCTTAATTATTTATTTTAATTATTATAGTATTTTAGTTTTCCAAATACATGAAAAGATAGTTTTCAACATAAACCTTTGCAAAACTTGTCTCAACAGAGATTCTATATGTAACATCTATAGCATGTAGTCATTAAGTTTCTACTCCAAAGTTTCTAGTGAATGCCAGCCCATTTTATTTCAAGATAGTCCATTTCACTTTTGGATAGCTCTGATTGTGATAATGTTTGTTCTCATTTCTTCCCAAAATCTGCTTTGCTGCAACTTTAGTCATTATTTCTAGTTGTACTCTCTGGAACTAGGAAGAAAAAGGCTAATGATGATGAAAATTTTAGTATTCAATGGGAAACAATTCTGTGGAAAAGAGAAAGCAGGAATTGTCTAAAAGAATAATAGGCTATAGTATGCTTCTTTAAAGAGGGAGTTCTAAGTGCTGAAGTGCTGGTGATATGTTTGGTAAGGGAAGATAAAAAAATAAAAAATAATGCCTTCTCTCTGTTGATTATTTCAAATTTATTCTGTATGTAGCTAATTTGGAAGTGGTACTTTGCCTACTATCTTCTTCATTAAACTGTGACTTCTTGAGAACAAGTCTTTTTTACCTTTTTCTGTATCTCTATTACCTAGCACAGTGCCTGGAACACAGCAGACACTTAATGAAAGTTTATTGACTGGCTGATTTAAAAGATTTCATTTTGTTTTGTCTTAGCAATATTAATGGAAACTGGAAAACTAAAAAAAAAGGTATAGAAAAAAATTAGCGTACATGGGACAACGATAACCAACTTCATAGAGAAAGCAGAATTGTCCAATTTTTTATTCTTCTGTTTTCTCTGCCTAGTAGAATGACCTTTGCTCTGGAAAGAAAAGAACAAAAATGTCCAACAGGGGAGTTGAAATGCAAGGTTAGTTCTGAGATTGTAAGAGGATACCTGAATAAAACTGATAAATTAAAATCATCCAGTCTAAATGAATTATACTACAGGAAACTGAAATAAGTGAGGGCTATGACTGTTGAAATATCTCATTGCTGGAATTTTTCACTGTGGAGCACAGGAGAGGTATCAGACAAGTAAAACAAGAAAATTTTGTGCTGATTTTCAGAAAAAAAGAAAAAGAAATGAACCTTCAGAATAAAGAATAAAGGAATTATACTTCAATTTCTGGGAATACGATAGAATAGATTATTAAAAGAATGATCAATTGATATCTAGAAAAGAAAATCATGATCACAGAGAGCCAATGTGACTTCAAAAAGGAGGATTATGCAAGATCAATATTATTTTATGTTTTGATAATGTTACTAAACTGGTAGATGAGGGAAATAATATAGTCAGAAATTATACAGATTTTAGTATAATATTTGATAAAGGATTATCTACTATTCTTGTGGGAAAGATATGGAAATAGGAGGTAGATGATTAATCAATTAAAAGGATTTGGAACGGATTGCATGGTTAGACTCCAAGTGTAGCTAATGATAGTTTAACTTAGAAGGATACCTCCCATTGAGTACCTAGGATCATAAATTTCTATTTAGCCCTCACATGTTTAACATTTTTATCAAGGGCTTGCATAAAGGCATTGAAGGCATTCTTATCAAATTTGCAGATGACAGTAAACTGTGAGGGATAGCTAAGACAAGATGGCAGAGTATGGATCCCAAAGGATCTTTATAGGGCAGAGAATTGTATTGAATCTAACAAAACAAAATTCAATAGGGATAAATATAAAGTTTTTCACTTGGGTTCAAACAATCAGCTTCACAATTATTAGAAGAAAGATAGATTCTTAGTTAATACTTAAAATAGTAAATTATTTAATTTCAATATACAATATAATATAGAGATTCCAACAGCCAATGGGATCTGAAATTTAACCTCCAGAATTAAGAAGATAATAGTCGTATCATCAGTTGCCCTGGTTAGACCACACTTAGAATATTCTAATATCAGTTTTATGTATCACAATGTTATTATTACCCCCATTATACAGATGAGGAAAGGGATTCAATGACACACAGTTAATATGTGTTGAAGGCAAGATTTAAACACTGAGAAATTGGGCAACATCCAGAAAAGGACAGTCAGGATAGAAAAAAAAAATTGAAAGTCCTTTTCTTTGGGGGATCAAGTGAAGGATTTGAGATGTTTAGCCTGAAGGAGACAGGGGTATATGATTGCTATAATGAGCAGCGAAGATGTGAAAATTAAGGGGGTAAATCTAGGCTTAATATCAGACCCTTTTAATGATTATTCCAAAGTGGAATGGGCTGCCTTGAAATAGAATATATTCCCTATCATCATAAGTTTTTAAGCAGAATCAGAATGATCCCTTGTTGAGTATAAGTAGAACTTCCTTTTTAGTATGAGTAGACAAGGGGGTCACTGAAATTCTTTAAAATTCTATGCATTTTTTCTAATCCTCCTATTGCACAAAAGCCTTCAAATACCCAAAAGTAGTTCTTATGTCATAGTCCCCTCCTCAAGTATTCTTTTTTCTAGATTAAAAATGTCTAGTACTTTCAAATTGCCTTTTCTCCAGTACTCTTTATCATTCTGTGCATCTTCTCTTGGTCATATTTACTTGTCAGTATTCTTTCTGAAATGCCTACTGTATCTCCTAAAACTTCACAGCCCACCTGTGGCCTGAGCAGAGCAGAAAGCATTGGGGATATTATCTCCTTTAGGTTGGACTCCATAGCTTTTTAAAGAAGGCTTAAAGGATCATGGAAGCTACTGTGACTGCTTTGTCACACTGTTGATTAACATTGAGCCTACAATCATTTAAAACCCCAGATTTTTTCCCCCATGAATCTTGATTGGCTATGCTTCCCCTAATTTATTGGCTTTTGAGCCTATTTTGGGACTTTTAATTTATCTCCATTAGATTCTACTTTATTAAAACTCTTCTTTTGTTCTAGATAAGCTCTATGACTTTATTTCTATTGTGAGACATATTATGTTATAACTTAATCAACTGACAAATAAACTTTTGGAACAGAACTTGTTGTTCAGTTTCATTAAAAAGCGATGGAGTCCAACCCAAAGGAGATAATATCCCCAATGCTTTCTTCTCTGCTCAGGCCACAGGTGGGCTGTGAAGTTTTAGGAGATACAATAGGCATTTCAGAAAGAATTTCCATTATAATTGAGTACCTTAGGATATAAATTAGTTCAACAACTTTTAAATGTTGTTGTTTAAACCAAGTGAGGCACTGGATTCTTAGCAAGCAGAAAGGGAAAAATGGGAGAAAGAAAGATTAAAAATTAAAATAAAAAGAAAATTACAGCTCATGATAGGTTGCTAAATCTCTATTAACCTCCCACTGAGCTACTAGTCTACTGCCAACTTATATTATCCAGAGACAATGTTAGGAGGCATTTAAAATAAATTAGCATTCATGTTAAACTCTCATTTTGAATACATGTTTATTTGCATTTTTTTTCCACTGGGAAATGGCAGTAAGAGGATCACAAATGAAACTGGGTTGGAAAAGATCAGAAAATTTCAAATATCTTCCCAAAAAGATAACTGTGACCTTGTTTACTGTTTTCTGTGTTTTGTAGTCAGTCCATAACGGGTAGCTTTATTGCAGTATGAGTAGGAGGTGAATTGTTTTCATACCCATATTACAGATGAGGCACAGATAATAAAAACTAATAGCTTACATGTTTATGGTCCTTTATAAATTAAAAAGTATTTTATATGCATTATTTTACTTGAAAGTAATAACAGAAGATAGCATTTATATTTTATAATATATTATATAGCAAAGTATATACATAAACAGATACATATATGTGTATTTATATTATATTTGTAGAGAGAGAAGAAGAAAGAGGAGAGGATGAGAAAAAGAGAGAGACAGACAGACAGAATAAAGTGTGTGAAACTTTTTAACAATGTTAACTCATTTGAGCTTCATAACACCCTGGGAGGTTATTATAATTTTCATTTTACAGATGAGAAAAGGGACACTATTAAATGTTATGTGTCTGAGGCTAGATTTAAATTCAAATGATTTGAATCTTAATGACTTGAAGTCCAGTTCTGTATTCTCATTCTACATAATTTCAAACAAATGATAATGACTAGTCTGAATTGGGAGTAAAAGGACCTAGGTTAAATTTTGGCTCTGATACTTATTACCTGTGTGACCTAAGGCAAACTCTTTTACCTCTAGGAACCTCTCATTTGTAAAATAAGGGATCTGGTCTAGAAAACCTCTGTCTTTTGTTGAACTAAAATCTGTAAGTTTATATCCATAAAACAATTTGTACTGTAATTTATGATTCCAAATAATTTTCACTTTTATTTTATTATTAGATCTTCACAACAGGTTGAAATGAGGGCTTTTATGCTCAGTTTACAAATGAGAATATTAAAGACTAGAAAAGGGAATGGTTTTTTGGCTTGCCCAAAAATCATCCTTAAAATGAAATACAGTATTGTAGGTAGAAGAGGTTCTGGAAAACATGTTCAACTTTTTCCTTTTACAGATAAAGACACTGAGACTCAGGAAGCTCAGAGAATGATTTTCCAAGAGTACTTGAACAGAGGACTTTTAAATCTCAGTCTGGCACTCTTTCTACCATGTTACCTCTTCCAACTAACAAGTAGTAGAATTACCTATTATCCAGGTCTTCATGGAAAAGCAACAACCACAATCACTATTACAACTTCCTAACATTTGGAATTTCCCAAAAAGGGAATGGATTGCCTCAAACTTGAAGGATTCCCCTTGGATGTCATTTGACCATTTGTTGAGGACATATTTTTAGTGGGGAATTCCTTTTGTGTATAGGTTGGAATAGTTGGATCCCTTCCAATTCTTTAATTCTGTCCTTCTGTCTCAGTATCCTGGACCAAAGCTATCCAAGTTAAAGGTTTGGATAATCTATTAAGTTACTTAAAATATTATTAAAATACATATTTTGGGGGAATCTCTGCAGTACAAAAAAAAACAGACTAACTTTTGTCACAATTTGAATTGTATTTTCCCAACCTAATCCTTATTGATCTACCCAAGTACGTGATTTCTCTTAATTTTCAGTTCGTAGAATTTCAAAATTTGCAGAAACTTTAGTAACGTAGTAATATAATCAATAGCTAAAAGAGAAATACCCTATATAGCACAACAAAGAAATAGTCGTTTGGACTTTCCTGAAGACCTTAAATAAAAGTAGGGAAGTTTATTCCTTCCTAAGCCAATTCTTTCCATTTGGGAATAGCTATTTCTGTGGAAATTTTTTTTCTTTAAACTGTCTAATTTTGCGTTCCAAATTCTACCCATTGTTCCCATCTCTGTTCTCTGGCTCCAATTAGAATGAATTTAATACCTATACCATGGGACAACCCTCCAAAGATTTGAAGGTAGCTGTTACAGTCTAGTGCTAGAATCATGTTTGGATTTGGTGATCTTGTGAATTCTTTTGGCATGACTTCCAACTATTATCCTCAATTATCCTTTGGATCATAAGTTTTTGCTCCCTTTCTCCTCTCTCTTCAAGCCCTCCTTCCCTTCCTGTCTATGTTTCTCTGTCTTTTTTTTTGTATTTCTGTAACTCTTTGTTTCTGCTTTCTGTTTCTCTCTTTGTGTCTCTCCATCTCTGTCAGTCTATCTCTCTCTCTCTTTCTGTTCTTTTTGCCCTCTAACATTCCTGAGTCAAGGTTATGGACTTAGTGATATTTCCACTATTGTCATTCAGTTCTTGAACAATTAGTGTATAACACTAGGTTAGAAGAATCAGTAATCTATAATGTCAACAAAATGAAAGATTATGTTGATGGCTTATACATTTTGTTTTTATTTCAACTCTGTGAACCCCAGTATCAAACCCTATTATCAGAGAAATGCCCAAGTCTATTCCTTTTTCATTCTGACTTCTCATCTCCACACATAATCCTTCACATAGGCTTCCATTTCAGGCTTGCTTCTGATTGATTCACACCAGATTAAGAGAGGAATAAAGACAAATGACTGAAATCTCCTTAGCCTCTCTATCAGGGTCTTTCCATTTCTGCTGTTCATGTGTTTGTTCATTTTCCTATTCTGCCCTGAATTCCAAGATTTTCTTGGGGGAAAACCATTAAAATTTTGGAACTCAGGTGAATAGGATCCAAATCTCACTTTCTAGCTATATAGTTTTGGAAAAGTCATTTTGCCCCTATTTTTCAATTTCCTCCTTTATAAATTGAGAATGCTTATACTGCCTATATTTCAGGATTGTCTTGAGGATAAAAAAATGAAGATTTTAAAATCTTAGATTTAGCGAATACCTCTGAAATGACCTAGATCAAACAAGCTGTGACTGAGAATTCCTTCGACAACATCTAGCTCTCATCTGAAGAACCCAGTTAAGGTTAGTTCTACCAGTGGCAGCTCATTTCATTTTTGGATAGTTCTAATTATTGCCATATTTTCTTTTATATTAAGTTTAAATCCTCTTCTTGCCAACTTCTGGCCTTTTTTCTTACCTTCTAGGAGCAAACCTTACACATCTAATCCCTCTTCCATATATTAACCCTTCAAAAACTTGAAAGTAAATGATGCAGCATGAGAGAGGCAGCAGGGGTTTCCTCTACCATAATGACCATCTTCACTCAGGCCCTGAATGAGACTCCACCTGTCAGAGTAGTTTATTTATTCTAATCTTGTGAACACTCACTGGTCACTGGACACAAGCCTTACATCTACAATACTTTAATGCTTGAAATAATTTTTAAAAACCTGCATGATTCAGGGGGCGGAGCCAAGATGGCGGAGTGAAAAGATGACTCTCTGCATCCTCCTCCGATCTTCTCTCAAATCAACAATAAAATAAGCCTCTGAACTGATCTTCAAGTCAAGAATCCAGAAATATTTGGATACTGCTTGCAGATATCTCTGAAAAACTTCACATCAGGTTTGTCTAACTCGGACAGAGGGATAAACAGAGGACTCCAGTGTCAGAGAACTCTGGTGTAGGCCGGAAGTGAGGGTGGGACTCAGCTCAGCTCAGCGTGGCAGAAATTCCAAACTCCAAACTCCAAATTCCAAACACCTGGAGTTTATCTGAGGCACTCGGGACACTCTGCCCTGATTGGGAGCTGGTGTTCTGGCAGACTTGCCTTGTTTAAGGAGTAATTCGGACTTAGACCTAGCCCCCACAGGCCCAGCACCTTAAGTTAATTCACCGAAGTGCCCCAGGGCAAAGATCTTCAGCCGCCACAGCCGCCGGTTTTTTTTCCCCTACCTTAAAGAGATATCCATGCTGTCTAAAAAAAAAATGAAGAAGCAAAAGAGAGCTCTCATCATAGACAGCTTTTATCAAGAGAAAGAAGTGATGACCCCAGATCCTGAGGTTCCTTTAGACAAAATTCCAAAGGAAGTTAGTAAGGACCATCACTGGTCCCATTTTCAAAAGGCCTTTCTGGAAGATTGCTTAAAGAACCTAATAATAAAAGAGCTGGAGGATAAATGGGAAAATAAATTGAAATCAGTGCAAGAAGAGTACAATATCTTGCAAGAAGGATATGATGCCCTGCAAAAGAGATATGAAAAAGACACCAATTTATTGAAAAATAAAATTAGTGAAGTGGAAAAAGAGTGCAGTGAACAAAAAAATTCAATTGGCCAGTTACAAAAGGAGCTTAAAAAGGTAACTGAAGAAAACAACACTTTAAAAATAAGAATTGAACAAAAAAATGAAAAATTAGAAGAAAATATGAAATATCTCCTAGGAAAAACAACTGACTTGGAAAATAGATCTAGGAGAGACAATCTAAGGATTATTGGGCTTCCTGAAAGCCATGATTAAAAAAAGAATCTAAACACTATCTTCCAGGAAATCCTGAAAGAAAACTGCCCTGAGATTGTAGAATCAGAAGGCAAAATCACCATTGAAAGAATTCACCAATCACCTCCTGAAAGAGACCCCAAAATTAAAACCCCAAGGAATATCGTGGCTAAATTTCAGGACTATAGCACCAAGGAAAAGATTCTGCTAGCAGCTAGAAAGAAACAATTCAAATACCAAGGATCAATAATTAGAATCACACACAATCTGTCAGCCTCCACATTGAAGGATCGGGGGGCCTGGAACCAGATATTCCAAAGGGCAAAGGAACTTGGATTACAGTCAAGAATAACCTATCCAGCTAGAATGAGCATAATCCTCCAAGGAAGAAGATGGTCATTCAATGATATAGGTGAATTTCACCTATTTCTAATGAAAAGACGAGATGTGAACAAGAAATTCCACACCCAAACACAGAACTCAAGAGATGCATAAAAAGGTAAAAAGGAAAGGACTCTTGAGAACTTTATTTCTACTAGGGGGATACTTAAAGTTTGGGGGTATAATTAACTAGATATTACTTTGATAATATGAAAAAGAGAACCAGAGGGGGAAAGGTTGTCATACTGGGGAAAAGAGGGAAAAAGTGCTAAATAAGATCTAAAAAAAAGGAGGTAAAAACAAGGTAAAATCTCTTGAAGAGGCAAAGAAAACCTAATATAATTGAGAGAAAGAGGGCAGGGAGATGAGCATTGTATAAATCTTACTCTCATCAGGTTGGGCTCTAAAAGTGTATATCAGACACTTGATTTCACATAGAAACTTGTCTGTTGCTAGAGGGAAGTGGGAGGGAAAGGAGGAAAAGAAAGGGATAAACTAATAGAAGGGAAAATAGAAGAATCAGGGGAAAGGAGTAAAAACAGGGGGAGGGGATCTAAGGGGTGGAGTATTGTTTGGGGGAGGGGGTCATCAAAAGCAAAGTACTGAGGAGGAGGGAAGGGAGAAAGGGGAAAGGAAAGGGGAAAACATAACTTGGGTACGTAAGATGGCAGGAAAAAAAGAATTAGTTATTCTAACTGTGAATGTGAATGGGATGAACTCTCCCATAAAGCGGAAGCGGATATCAGACTGGATTAAAAACCAGAATCCCACAATATGTTGTCTACAAGAAACACATCTAAAACATAGTGACACATATAGGATGAAGGTAAAAGGCTGGAGAAGAAAATATTATGCTTCAGGTGAACAAAAAAAAAGCAGGGGCAGCAATCCTTATCTCAGATCAAGTAAAAGCCAAGATAGATCTAATCAAAAGAGATAAGGATGGAAACTGTATTTTATTAAAGGGTACCATAGATAATGTAGCAATATCAATACTAAATATATACGCACCAAGTGCAAAAGCATCCAAATTGCTAGGGGAGAAATTAAGAGAGATGCAAGAAGAAATAGACAGTCAAACTATACTAGTGGAGGATCTCAACCTTGCTCTCTCAGAATTAGATAAATCAAACCACAAAATAAACAAGAAAGAAACTAGGGAGATAAACCAATTGTTAGAAAAGTTAGGTATGATAGATTTAGGGAGAAAATTGAATGGAGACAGTAGGGAGTTTACTTTCTTCTCAGCAGTCCATGGAACCTATACAAAAATTGACCATGTGTAAGGGCATAAAAACCTCAAAATCAAATGCAGAAAGGCAGAAATAGTAAATGCATCTTTTTCAGATCATGATGCAATAAAAGTCACATGCAATATAAGGCCAGGAGAAAATAAACCAAAAGGTAATTGGAAATTAAATAATCTAATCCTGAAGAATGAATGGGTGAAAGAGCAAATCATAGACACAATCAATAATTTCATCCAGGAGAATGACAATAAGGAGACAACATACCAAAATTTGTGGGATATGGCCAAAGCGGTTATAAGGGGCAATTGTATATCTCTAGATGCTTACTTGCATAAAATAGAAAAAGAAAACATCAATGAATAGGGATTATTATTAAAAAAAACTAGAAAAAGAAGAAATTAAAAATCCTCAATTAAATACCAAATTGGAAATTCTAAAAATAAAAGGAGAAATTAATAAAATTGAAAATAAGAAAACTATTGAATTAATAAATAAAACTAAGAGTTGGTTCTATGACAAAACCAACAAAATAGATAAGCCTTTAGTTAATTTGATAAGAAAAAGGAAAGAGGAAAATCAAATTGTTAGTCTCAAGAATGATAAGGGAGAACTTTCCTCCAATGAAGAGGAAATTAGAACAATAATTAGGAGTTACTTTGCCCAACTTTATGCCAGTAAGTTTGATAATCTAAATGAAATGGAGGAATATCTACAAAAATATAGATTGCCCAAGTTAAAAGAAGAGGACATAAATTATTTAAATAGCCCCATATTAGAAAAAGAAATAGAACAAGCTATTAACCAACTCCCTAAGAAAAAATCTCCAGGGCCAGATGGATTTACATGTGAATTCTACCAAACATTCAAAGAACAATTAATTCCAATACTATACAAACTATTTGAGAAATTAGGGACAGAAGGTATACTGCCAAAATCCTTCTATGAGACCGATATGGTGCTGATAGCTAAACCAGGTAGGGTGAAAACAGAGAAAGAAAACTATAGACCAATTTCCCTAATGAATATTGATGCAAAAATTTTAAATAAGATATTAGCAATGAGATTACAGATAGTCATCCCAAGGATAGTACACTATGACCAAATAGGATTTATACCAGGGATGCAGGGCTGGTTCAATATTAGGAAAACTATCAGCATAATTAATTATATTAATAACCAAACTAACAAAAATCATATGATTATCTCAATAGATGCTGAAAATGCATTTGATAAAATCCAACACCCTTTACTTTTAAAAACACTAGAGAGTATAGGAATAAATGGGCTTTTCCTTAAAATGATCAGTAGCATCTATTTAAAACCATCAGCAAGCATCATATGTAATGGAGACAAACTAAAACCATTCCCAGTAAGATCAGGAGTGAAACAAGGCTGCCCACTGTCACCTTTACTATTTAATATTGTATTAGAAATGTTAGCTTTAGCAATAAGAAAAGAAAAAGAGATAAAAGGAATCAGAGTAGGTAATGAAGAAACCAAATTATCACTCTTTGCAGATGACATGATGGTATACTTAGAGAACCCTAGAGACTCAACTAAAAAACTACTAGAAACAATTCTCAACTTTAGCAAAGTTGCAGGATTCAAAATAAATCCACATAAATCATCAGCATTTTTATATATTATCAACAAAGTTCAGCAGCAAGAGATACAAAAAGAAATTCCATTCCAAATAACAGATGATAGGATAAAATATTTGGGAATCTATCTGCTAAGGAAAAGTCAGAAACTATATGAACTAAACTACAAAACACTTCCACACAAATAAAATCAGATCTAATCAATTGGAAAAATATTAAGTGCTCATGGGTAGGCAGAGCGAACATAATGAAAATGACAATACTACCGAAACTAATCTACTTATTTAGTGCCATACCAATCAAACTCCCAAGAAATTATTTTACAGATCTAGAAAAAATATTAGCAAAGTTCATTTGGAAGAACAAAAGGTCAAGGATTTCAAGGGAATTAATGAAAAAAAAAGGCAGAAGAAGGTGGCCTTGTTGTGCCAGATCTAAAACTATATTATAAAGCAGCGGTCATCAAAACCGTTGGTACTGGCTAAGAAATAGAGCAGGATTGGTTATCAGGACAACCTAGGCAATAACCTTAACAATTTAGTGTTTGCTAAACCCAAAGACCCCAGTTTTTGGGATAAGCACTCACTATTCGGCAAAAACTGCTGGGAAAATTGGAAACTAGTGTGGAAGAAATTAGGGCTTGACCCATACCTAACACCACATACCAACATAAGATCTAAATGGGTTCATGATCTAGATATAAAGAGTAACTTTGTAAGCAAGTTAGAGGAACGTAATATAGTTTACCTCTTAGACCTGTGGAGATGGAATAAATTTATGTCCAAAGAAGATCTGGATCTCCTAATTGAACATCAGATGGATAATTTTGATTATCTTAAGTTAAAAAGTTTCTGTACAAATAAAACTAATGCAGACAAGATAAGGAGGGAAGCATCAAATTGGGAAATCATCTTTACATTTAATGGTTCTGATAAAGGCCTCATTTCTAAAATATATAGAGAATTGTCTCATGTATATAAGAATTCCGACCACTCTTCAATAGATAAGTGGTCAAGGGATATGAACAGACAATTTTCAGATGATGAAATTAAAACCATCTCTAGTCATATGAAAAGTTGCTCCAAATCACTATTGATCAGAGAAATGCAAATTAAGACAACCCTGAGGTACCACTACACACCTGTCAGATTGGCTAAAATGACAGGAAAATATAATGATGAATGTTGGAGGGGATGTGGGAAAGCTGGGACACTGATACATTGTTGGTGGAACTGTGAACGGATCCAACCATTCTGGAGAGCAATTTGGAGCTACGCTCAAAAAGTTATCAAACTGTGCATACCCTTTGACCCAGCAGTGTTTCTATTGGGCCTATATCCCAAAGAGATCTTAGAGGAGGGAAAGGGACCCACATGTGCAAGAATGTTTGTGGCAGCCCTTTTTGCAGTGGCTAGAAACTGGAAACTGAAGGGATGCCCATCATTTGGAGAGTGGTTGAATAAATTGTGGTATATGAATGTTATGGAATATTATTGCTCTGTAAGAAACGACCAGCAGGATGATTTCAGAGAGGCCTGGAGGGACTTGCATGAACTGATGCTGAGTGAAACGAGCAGAACCAGGAGATCATCATACACAGCAACAACAGTATTACATGATGATCAATTCTGATGGACATGGCTCTCTGCAGCAAAGAATTGTCTCAAACCAATTCCAGTTGTTCAGTGAAGAAAGCCATATACACCCAGAGAGAGGGATATGAAATATGGACCCCAACGTAATGTTTTCATGCTCTCTATTGATATTGCTTGCATTGTGTTCCTTTCTCTGATTTTCTTTTTTTTTCTTGTAGATAGGATTTTTCTTGAATAACTTGTCAAGTATTTCAACGTTATTAACATATAGTGGACTTCCTGCCATCTAGGGGAGGGAAGGAGACTGGGGGTAAAATTTGTAATGGAAAGCTTTGTAAAGATCAATGCTGGGGAACTACCCATACATATGTTATACAAATAAAAAGCTTTAATAAAAAAAATAAAATTTAAAAAAAATTAAAAAAAAAACCTGCATGATTCGTAGGGCCGATTGACCCATTTTTGGTAATTCTGTTGTCTGGCATAGGCCTGAATGCTATTAGAAAATAATCCATTTCATGAATTACCAAAGACAGACTAAAGACTAATCTTTTGGTGGTGAACCTCACTATACCCTCATAATCAGAAAATTGGATGGTTAGGTCAACTCTATATGAAAAAGAATCATTAGAATGACTCTAATATGATCATCCAGACATTGCTTGAACATCTCAAGCAAAGATGAATCCACAACCTTCTGAATCAGTCTATTCCTCTCTTCAATAGCTCCCATTAGTAGGAAATTTATCTTCATATCAATTATGTATTTGATCCTTTGCAATTGTTACTCAGTATTTCCTAATTCTATTCCTCCCCCTTTCAAAGAAGCAGAATAAGTCCAATATTTTTTTCTTTTTTTAGTGGAATTAAATTTTTGAATTAATATGCATTTTTCTTTCTCTTATTTTCACATCTAAAAAAAGAAAAACAAATTATCTCATTAGCCTTGTCCTAAACTATATGTAACACTTTATATGTTGAACTCATCAATTTTTTGTCAGGAGGTGTATGGAATATTTCATTATCAGTTCTCAGGAATGATAGTTGATCATTGTATTGCATACAGTCCTTAAGTCTTTCAATTTTACATTATTGTTGTTTCTGTACAAATTCTTCTCCTACTTCTGTTCATTTTACTCTGCACCAATTCATTTAAGTCTTCCCAGGTTTCTCTGAAAGCTATCCCTTTCATAATATCTTATGGTATTTTTCTAATGATAGACCTTGAAGTACTAGAAAGCAGCTCTCAAATCCCCTTAGTATTTTCTTCTTGAAGCTGATTTACTTCTCAGACAATAGACAGTTTACTGGTAATATACTTAATATACTTAACACCTTTATGGTTTGCTAGGCTATCTCATTCTCTGAGACCCCATGGGCCATAATGAGGTGATTTGAAAGGATTTTAGTGGAAGCCTACATGCAATAGGTGCTTAATGTCTTGAGGAATTGCATAGTATGATAATGGGCAGGCCATCTGGCTCCTCATTTTCTCTGGTGCCCTAGGTCTGTTGCTCACCTGGCTCCTGATATTCCTTTCTACCTGTTCTACAAGGTAATATAGTTGTCTTTGACTATCAGTTTCACTAAGATAAACTCTGTTCTATAAACAAAAAAGATCTATTCTTTGGAACGATTTTAGTCAAGGCTTCAGGGTTCTTAGAAATCTCCCTCCAAGGGTTTACACACTTCCAATCTCTGTTCCTGGAGTCCACAAAGCAGAACATCACAGTACCTGCTTCGGAAACATGTTTTGTTCCTGGCTTTTTAGTGCAGTTGTACATATTCTCTGCATTTCAGCTGGAGGTAACTAAAGTGAAACAAGTCTTTGAGTCAATGCATTGTAGTGTGGCTGTTCACAGAAACTCAGTGTGCGAGAAGCCATTTGGACCTAGTGGTTGGCTGGGAAGGCATGATGGAGAGGAAATCCCTAGAATAATTAGGAGTTATGTTTGTTTTCTCTGTCCTAATTTTCTCCTTCAGTTTCATATTCCCCATTGACTTGGACTTTGGCATGCTTGGTTTGCCATTTTATTCTATTTACCAGCTTAATTATTTATGGCTTTTTTTTGGGTGCCATTTTCTCTGAGCCTGACAGCAGAGAAAATGAATAAGAAGTCTGTGTCGCTGAGCCCTGGGGTTTATCTTCGTTTCAAAGTGATTTTCTATGTTTCCTCTTGCAACCCCCTCAGCATCTTAATGACTTCAATCAGCTCTTTCTCCCCCAGTACCTTTTCTCTGGTGAATCCAGCATTGTTTCTGGAATTATTTATCTTTCTGAAGAAATTAGAAATTTTTCAGTAGATATAAGATTAATGTGAGTCCCATGGCTTCTCCCAGAAGAAGGCTTGGTCCCCTTTACCAAAAGAGATCTAGACACAGGATGCCAATCATTAACTCAAAAGACATGGTGGACCACATTTAACCTTAACGATTGAATGGGAGGTTTTTTGACCTGCCTCCACCCTTCTTCTTCTTCCTCTCTTCTCTTAATATTCACTGTATTCATTTTCAGAGAATATCCTATTTAGACAAAAATCTTTCATTAATCTTACTTCTATAGGAATTCTCTCTAAACATCACTAATGTCATTTCATCTACTTGAATCCTCTTTCAGTTATGAATTCCTTCAGTATTCTGAATTTAACACCTTTTCTGAAGAACTCCCTTAAACTTTACTCACAATTGTGGTTTGGACCCCAAAGTGGGGTGATTGTACCTCTTTAAACATCATGGATGTTATTCTATGTCTACTTGAACCCTCTTTCAATAATTAATTCCTTAAGTATTCTGAATTTAACACCCCTTCTGCAGAACTTCTTTAAATTGCACTCAAAATTGTGATTTGGACCCCAAAATGGGATGACTACACCAAAGACCGTGGTCTTAAGGTTCAATAAGATTGCAAATCCCTATGAGTAAAAAAATAATTTTATTAAAGTGTAGAACTGACCATTTACAATTTAATTACTTCCTAACTTTTCAGACTTAAAACTAATGCAAATACATTGAGAGCATAAGTGCTCTCTTGAAAGTTTCTGTCATATCCAGTTTTGTTGATGTTTCCTTCCTTTTTGTTCTGGACCTTAATTTTCCCATATATAAAGGGAAGGTGTCCTAGATGAGCCCTTGTCTCCCTAGAGTCTATGGCCACAGATATTTGAAAGATTATTATCTTATTGTTATTATTATTATTATTTATTATCTTTGGCTTACAGGGGGAAACATAGAAAATTACTTTGAAACAAAGATAAACCCCAGGATTCAGAGCCACAGACTTCTTAATCATTTTCTCTGTTGTCAGGCTCAGAGAAAATGCACATAAAAAAAGAAAAGGCTATTATATAGAAGAGTGATCATAACCCTAGAAGACAGAATCAAGTGAGATGAGTAGAAGTTACCGAGATGCAAATTTCAGTTTGATAGACTGGAAACTTTCCTAAAATTAGCATTGCTTCAGAGGGGAATGGCTGCCTCCAAAGGTGTCAAGTTTCCTTCTCTCTAAAGACCTTCAGGAAAAGACTATCAGACCACTTATTAGGGATGAGAATTCTATTCCAAGGATGGATAAAATTAGATAGGACTGAGATTCTGTGATTTTGTGATGCTTCTTGTAAATAATCTAGTGGTAGCTGGCTGACATAGTGCGCAAAAGGCTGGACTTAGAGACAGGAGGATTTCAGTTCAAATCTTGCCTCAGATACTTCTGAGCTAAGTGACCCTGTGCAGTCATTTAGCCTCTTTCAAAGAGATTGTTGAGCACTATATAAATGGCGGTTATTACTTTATATATTATATAATATTATAGTATACTATAGTGTAATATTACATTATATTATATTATAGTATGCTATTCAGTTATATTATGTATTATCATAGATCATGTTATGAATTGTCATTATGTCTTCCTCAGTTTCCTCATCTTTGGGGATAATAATAGCACCTATGTCCCAAGGTTTCTATGAAAATCAAATGAAATAATTCATGTAATGTATTTTATAAACTTTAAATATTATTTATAAAATATTATTTTAGTTGGTAACAGCTAATAGAGTGCTGGACCTGAATTGAGGAAGACTCCTCTTCCTGAATTCCAATCTAGTCTCTGACACTAGCTGTGTTATTCTGTGCAAGTCACTTACCTCTGCCTCAGTTTCCTCATTGTTAAAATGAACTGAGAAGGAAATGGCAAGAAAAAAAAATTGCCAAGAAAACCCCAAATGGAGTCATGGGGAGTTAGGAACAGCTGCATAATCTAAATAATAAAATTCTCTGATGTTTCAGAAGGGAATAGACATGATCTCAGGCTCTCATGGAGTAATCAAGTGAGCCACAAGCTCTAATATCCCCTGCCCAGGATATTGACTTTAAATCCAGGCTTGATGACAAGAGAGATGCTTTCATTCTTTTAATTATTTTTTAAATTTTATTTTCAATAAAGAAAAATCCTTTTAAAGACATTAAAAATAATCAAGAAAAAAAAATTCCCTTATATGCTCATGTTCAAAAGACCAATCTAGATAAACTTAAAAGACTCAAGACTAGAGTTAGCCACAGGGTTTTTATTAAAATTTTAATAATAATGTAATCTCTTTGTCTGTCTGACTATTTCTTTGTTTGTTTTCTGAACATCTCATGAAACATCCACTAAGACATAGTGAGATCCTAACTTATATGGATGGATGACATGCGATGGAATCACTAATTCTTTAAGAATAAAAGCATAATTATAAGTATGGTGGAAATGTATATAGGAAGGAAATGAGTATCTATTAAGGACTTAATATATACCAGACACTGCAGTAAGTGCATTAGAAAGATCTCATTTCATCCTTACAACTAGGCAAGATAGATGTTATTATTAGCCTGATTTTAAAGTTGAGGAAATTGAGGTAGAGAGAGAGAAAAAGACTTGATCAGAGTCATACAGGTGGGAAGTTTCTGAGGCCAAATTAGAATGCATGACTTCTGGCCCGGAGCTTAATCCACCATGCCATTTCATCTCTTAGATAGCAAGAAATTTTGCATAAACTATGTCATGATAGACACACAAAAAGTAGGTGGTGGCTGGAATATTGACTTTGTGCTCAGAATACCAGAGTTCAGATTCTATTGCCTATGTCAACTTTGGTAAATCATAATCTCCCTGGGCTTCAGTTTTCTTATTTATAAAATAAGAAAATTGGATGAAATTTTCTCTGACACCATTTCTAACTATGATCTATGGTCATCTGGACTAAGCCCTAGGCAGTGAGTAATGTATTAATATTCCCATTTTACAGATGAGAAGACTAAGGCTCAAAAGTTTGTCCATTGTTCCATAGCAAATTTGTTGCTTCTGAGTTTGATTTCTTTTCCTTCTGACTTTTCCAGTTTTGGAACAATACAAGAGTCAGCACTGCCATGACTATTGGAAATAATGTCTGTCCTAATGCTTTTCTCACTCAACAGATAAATCATTTAGTCAGTGAATGACTAAATTTTTAAAGCACCTACTATGTTCCTGACACTGCTAAATGCTGGAAACATAGATACAAAAAAATACAGTTTCCACCCTCTAGCACTTAACAATCGAATAGGGGAAGACAATCATAAGGAAGTTGGAAAGAAAGTATGGGGTGAGAGTGGAGGTGAAGAGTGGAGAACTTTTATGCTGGAGCATTGTGGAGAATACTAATGGAATTCATTTGTGTGAGAAGTAGCCACCTCATTAAATAGAGGTTTCAGGGAAGATATCTTCATTCCTCCTTTGAATCAAAGGAGTCCCAGGGGCAGAATACTCATAACTTATGAGTTGTAAAGCTATTTTGATTTTGCAGGATGATGAGGTTCCTTAGAGGATGATGGGAAAGTTCAAGAATGAGAGATGAAAGGAAAGGTCACTTTCCAAACCAAACAGGTTTTTTCCCATCACTAGTCCTCCAAATATTTTTTTTTCCTCCAATTAGAATGTAAGCTCGTTGAGGATAGGGACAGACTTCAATTTTGTTTTTATATCTCTGCTCTTAGCACCATACTGAGCACATAGAGCATGTTTAATAAATGTTCATTCATTTGTTTGTTCATTCATTTATCCTAACCACTGTCTCCTGTTTCCATTAGATAGATATGTTTCCTCTTTACCCATTTGAGTAAAGACTGGTTAAAGAAATAGATTGAGTCTATGCTCAAAGTAATTCACATGCATTTTGTTTAAAAATAACTTTTCTTCTGTTCAATTCAAAGGCCCCAAACAAAATGCATTTATTTAGATAATAAAAAAGATGCCAGGGAAATACTGAAATCATTTACAAAAATAGTGAGTTAGTGCCAACACTCCCAAATCAGGAAAATAGTATCCATAAGCCATCTAACTGTTTAATCGGGAAAGGTTGCAATGGGTAGGATTTCATGAAGTTGTGCTTCCACAGTCATTCACTGTCCCATATATTCTTTGCATGGAGCAATAAAAAGGATCCCAGGTTTTAAATACAGGAACCAGAACAAAATCCTTCATCCACCATTTATTGTCTGTATGATGTTGTACAAGTCATTGTACATGCCTCAGTATGACCCTGTAAAAAAATGAAGGTGTTGGAATAAATCATCTTGAAATAATCTTGTGACCTAGCTACCCAGCATTTAATATTCCACTTTAAATGCTTTCATTCCTTTGGTGTAAGGCTTTTCTCCCTGTAGCAATGTGATTTATTCTGAGAAACAAGAATGATTTAGAGCCATCAGTAATTGATTCAAGTCAAGATTTGGGAACAGATTAGATAGTAGAGGAAGAACCTGGAAATCCGTGGGTGTACAATTGAAGTCCTGGTCAAAGAGATTGCTAGTGAGAAGGGGGAAAGGTTAGAAAATCTGGAGACTACGGATATTGAAAAGAATGCATTACCATTTTCGGTTTTAGCTTATTAGCTATGTCGCAGTAGCTGTGTCAAGGGCAAAGAAGGACATAAGCATTTACATAGCACCTGCTATGTGCCAGGTACTGTGCTTAGTCCATTTTGCAGATAAATCTCATTTAATCTTCCAAACAATCCTTTTGAAGGAAGTGATATTATTATCCTCATTTTGCTGTTGAGGAAACTGAGTTATAATACAGTTTAAATGTCTTGCTCAGAATAAATACCTGAACAACTTGAGGAGGCAGGTGCTATTATTATCCCCATTTTACAGGTGAAGGAACTGAGGCAAACAGAAATCAAATGCCTTGCTCAAAGTCATAGAGCTAGAGTGTTCCAAGGCTGAAGTCAGATGTTCTTCATTTTAGATCCAGAGCTCTGGTCATTGCACACGGCCAGCTGCCTGAATCAAGTCAATCAATATTTATTAAGTGCCATCTATGTGTTAGGTACTGTACTAAGTGCCAAGGAAGCCAAAAATGGTCTTACTTTCAAAAAGCTTACCACCTAAAGGAAGAAACAATATGTAAAAATTATGTACAAACAAGCTATGTACTGGGCAAATTGGGAGAATCTCAGAGGAAGTCTTAAGCATTGAAGGGGATCAGGAAAGGTTTGTAGAAGATACATTTTCAGTTGGGATTTGAAGAAATCTAGAGAATCCAGGAGGGAGGGCATCCTAGGCATGGGGACAGTCAGTGAAAATGAACCAAGGTGGGGGCAGCTAAGTGATACAGTAGATAGAGCGCTGACTCTAAAATTAGGAGAACCTGAGGTCAAATCTTGCCTCAGATATTTACTTGCTCTGATCCTGTGCAAATTACCTATGCCTGATTCAGGTTTATCAATTGTAAAATGGGGATATTAATGATAGTACCTATTTCACAGGTTTGTTCAGGAGATAAGATGAAATATAAGACATTTCTACAGTGCTTGAAATACAGTAGGCACTTAATAAATGCTTGATCTCTTCATTTCTTCTAATTTCGACGAATTTGATGCAGTGTAAAGATCCCTAGATGGATAATTGGAGCACCTGCAAACTCATATCAGCTCTGTTCTGCTAATAACTCAAAAACCAAATCATTTTTGGCATGATCAATTTTTCATGTGATCTCAGAGTGAAGCATGGGCTAGGCTTGATGAGCATAATAAAAAATAATAGATTTGATCAGATATCTACTCTAATCTTAGCACTTTGTTAAGTGCTACACAACTATTGCCATATTTCAGTCTCACAACTGTGGGAGGTAGGTGCTTTCATGTGTAGATGAGAAAACTGTAGATTTAAATTCAGGTCTGCTTGTCTAGGGACAGGATGCCAAATCTATCAAACAGAAGAGACCATATCGTATAATAGAAAGAGCATTACATTTTGAATCAGAAAAACTTTTTATTCACAATCTTCTTGACTTCTCAGGAGCTCAGTTTCCCCATCTGTAAAATCAGAGATTGAGGCAAAATGCTCTATCAGAGGATTTCCAGCTCTAAATTATATGATCCCCACAATTCTTTTTAATCCAGTAACCTTTAAAAAAGAAAAAAAAAACAAAGTGAATGAAAATGTAAATAAATTGAGCCCTTTCACATTAATTACAAGGTTGTGGCTGAACCCAATCTTACTTAGCAAGGAAACATCAACTTACTGCAAAGGGTGTAATTACAGGAACTTAGCCCCTTTGGCTTACAGGCATTTCTGGAGGTGGTCTCAAGGCAGGGAGTGTCTGGGTCATGCTTGATTATACCTATTATAATTGTATCACCATAGTGCTTATGGGATATTAAAGAAACTGATTGAAGTGGTTTGGAATTCCACTTGAATCTTTGGTCCTTTTAGTTCTTCAGATTTATGGTACTAGCTTTGTTGCTTCCAAGGAAATGTTGGATGCACATTTAGGCTTCTGTTCCTGACGTAATGTAATTTATTATCTTGAGCAATGGGTTGTGTTTTTTATTTTCTATTTTGACACAAAATAGATAGGTAGAGAAACTCATTCCAGGTATAGGAACCAGCCAGTGGAAAAGCAAGAAGAAAAGTAATGATGGAGCATGATATATGCAGGATGTTGAGTAGGAAGCCAGTATGACTGAAGTGCAAAGTTCAAAGAAGGCAGTAAAGTTAAAAAAATCTGGAAAATCAAACATTTCATGAATCCTTCAAGGTCATGATGAAACTAAATTGTGTACACCAAAGCAAAGAGAAAAGTGTGTCCAGAACAAAAGGCAACACCAAGAAATACCAACTATTGCAGCAAAGCAGCCAAATGAATCCCCAGATAATAAGCAGAAGGACTAAGCAGCTGGAGGATTTGTTATTCAGTTTCTTTATGGTACAGTGCAGCTTTTTTGAAGCTGTAGAATCAGAAACATGTCCATCAAGATATGAACTAGAGAAGAAAAAACAAGACACAACATAATGAACAAAAAACCTATTAGTTATGAAGAAAAAAAGGCTCTTGTCCTGGGTAAGACAAGACAAGAAGTAGAATAGTTATGATTAGAAAAAAATGTGACATTTTTGGTCAAGGGATATGAACAATTTTCAGATAAAGAAATTAAAACCATTTCTAATCATATGAAAAAGTGCTCCAAATCACTATCGATCAGGAAAATGCCAATTAAGACAGCTCTGAGTTACCACTATACACCTCTTAGATTGATTAAGATGACAGGAAAAGATAATGATGAATGTTGGAGGGGATGTGGGAAAACTGGGACACTAATGTATTGTTCGTGGAGTTGTGAATTGATCCAACCATTCTGGAGAACAATCTGAAACTATGCCCAAAAGGCTATAAAACTGTGCATACTCTTTGATCCAGCAGTCTCTCTATTGGGTCTGCCTCCCAAAGAGATCATAACAAGGAAAAGAACCCACATATGCAAAAATGTTTGTAGCAGCCCTTTTTGTAGTGGCAAGGAACTGGAAACTGAGGGAATGCCCCTCAGTTGGAGAATGGCTGAATAAATTATGGTACAGGAATGTTATGGAACATTATTGTTCTATAAGAAATGACCAGCAGTATGATTTCAGAAAGGCCTGGAGAGATTTCCATGAACTGATGTTGAATGAAGTGTGTAGAACCAAGAGAACATTGTACACAGCAACAAGAAGATTATGTGATGATCAATTCTGATGGTTGTGGCTCTTTTTAACAATGAGGTGATCAAGGTCAATTCCAATAGATGTGAGATGAAAAGAGCCATCTGCACCCAGAGAGAGGACTGTGGGAAACGAGTGTAGATCACACTTTTTTGTTGTAGCTTGCTTGCATTTTGTTGTCTTTCTCATTTTCCCCCCTTTTTGATCTGATTTTTCTTGTACAGCATGATAATTGTGGAAATATGTATAGAAGAATTACACATATTTAACATATATTGGATTATTTGCCATCTAAGGAAGGGTTGGGGGAAGGAAGGGAGAAAAAAATTTGGAACACAGGACTTTGCAGGGGTGAATGCTGAAAACTATCTATTCATGTATTTTGAAAATAAAAAGTTTAAAAAAATAAAAACAAAAAAAGAAAAAGGGGATTTTTACTAATGAAACTGAAGGTTATTTCAAACCTATCATCAAAAGGCCAGCTGACTCTTTAAAATCTGGGTATCAACATTGTATTACCAAACTTCTACCTAAAACTGTTTTGGGGCTTGCTTACTTCATGATAGATTGGAGGTCTTTTCTCCATTGAGGAAATGGTGAATTATGAAAAAAAATTGATATGCTGAGAAACAGAATGGATTTGGAATTACAGAAATTCTCAAAGGGCCATGGAATTTTGCAGCATTGTGCCATGTAACATATGAGGTTAAGAATTTATACAAGAGATGGAGCAAATATGCCCCTCTGGGCAGGTAGTGAATCGAATTTCAACTCCATTGAAAACCTATGAGCTATTATCAAAACTAGTGTTAGAAAAATGGATTGTTTGTCAAAGGCATGATGAATAGCTAATGTGATATATAGTTTCATGATGAACTAAAGAATATATGTCAAAATCTCGTGAACTCAATGTCAAACCTCATAAAGAAATAAGCAGAATGTGTCACAGAGTAAATATTTTTTAAGATGTAAAAAGTCGTAAGATTCATTATACAGATCAATATTTTACTTTGTCTCAATTAATTTTCATACAATTACAGGTGCTAGCTCAATGAGAAAGGAACAAAATTGACCTAAATGTCAGTAAGGGACTATGACAAAAATCTGAACTGAATGATATAAACATATTGAACAAATGGATATGAACCGAAAGCCAGTTCTCTATGACTCTACCTTACTACATCTCAAAACTACTTTGAAATTCAGTGGCTTCAGAACAAGTCTGTAGAACATTGAATCTGTTTCCTTGCCTTTTTTTTTCAATCTCTTCCTTGCTACTCCCCCCACTTCCTATAGTTAACATTTTCATAAACATTTTCTACCTTGACTCCAAGAGAGACTATAATATTACAGTTGTTTGTGGAATGACTGAATCCCTGAGGCTCTGTCTATTTTCATGTTAATAACCATCTTAACCACCTTTCCCACTAGGAGGCCATGTTGCCATAATACTCACATAGCCAGTAGCAAAGTGAAACACTCAGAGAACTAACTTATTATTTTGTCCATAGAGCAGAAAAAACCCAGTTTGATTGATTTCTTACCCATTATCACCAAATTAGTGGAACTCATAGCTTTTTCATGGTTATTGAGCTTCCTTGATTCTCTTAGAAGAAAGGAAGGAAGGGAAAAATGGAGGGAGGGAGGAAAAGGAGAAAAAAGGAAGGAAGGAAGAAAAGAGGAAAAAGGAAGGGAGAGAGTGAGGGAATGAGAGAAGAGAGGAAAGGGGGAGCAAGACAGAAAGAAGGAAAGAAAGAAGGAAGGAAGAAAGGAAGGAAAGAAAGAAGGAAGGAAGGAAGGAAGGAAGGAAGGAGAAAAGGAGAGAAGTAAAGAAGGAGGGGAAAGGGAGTGAGGGAAGAAAGGAAGAAGGGAAAAGAAAGGAGGGAAGGAAGGAAAGAGGAAGGGAGGGAAGAAAATAAGGAGGGAAAGATGAAAGAAGGAAGGAGGAAAGGAGGGAAAGAAGGAAAGAGGGAAGGGAGAGAAGAGAAGAAAGAGGGAAAGAGATAGGCAGGAAAGGAGGGAGTAAGTCTGCTTATTATATGCCAGGTATTCTGCTAAGCCTGTTGCAAAAATTATCTTATTTGATCCTTACAACAACCTTTAGAAATAAGAGTACCTTAAAAATAAGTACTCTTATCCTTATTTTTCCAGTTGATGAAAATGAGGCAAACAAATTCAATGACTTGACCAGCACACAGGTAGTAAATGTGGCTGAATTTGAACACAAATTTTTCTGACTCCAGGCCCAACACTGTTTCTACTTAGCCACTTAGCTATTTCTTTTGATCAAAAATGTTTTCACATAATAAACTAAATTGCTAAAAGTGATGGTAGAACATAGAATTAGGGAATACAAAATGTCAGAACTGGATAAAATCTTAGCTTGTAGAGATTCCTAAATTGTGAACTTATTAAAAATATTTTTTGAAAATTGTATTTAACTATAATGGCTTTTGTTTTGGTAATCCTTTGTGTTTTATACATTTTGAAACATGATTCTAAGGCAGAATGTGTAGGTTCACCAGAATACCATAGGAATCCAAGAAAAGAAAAGGTTAAAATACTTTGCCTTGGGATAATGGCCATTAGAATTTATAATTTGAGCAAAAAGAGACCTTAAAAACAGGATGTTGGAGAATGCTCTGACTAAAAGAGACTTTAATAATTATTTTCATTTTATTAATGGAGAAACTAAGATGGAGAAATGGAAGTGTCCAACCCAAGGTCACGTAGCCAGTGAACTGCCAAATCTGGATAAAGACTAAAAACATCCTGGCGCATGCCATTGAGCTATCTTTTCAATGACAAACAGTTAATTTTGGAAAGTTCAGGATTTCTTTATGACACTGTTTTTTTTTAAAGTCTGTCTGTACTCTGAATATACAAATCCCTGGTGGGTGGGAGTCTGGGGGAGGGTATTATATTATTAATAAAAATAAATACATTGAAAGTGTTTTTTACAGAGATTTTCATGGGCTTGATGCCCATTTATGGAGTCTTTTGGCAAGAGTATGAAATGAATTTTTCCCCAGCTTGTGAAGGCCTTCTCTCTGGCGGGGGTCTCTGCTTCCAACAAAACTTCGACCCCTGGAGGTTTGAATTCTGTTTACTCTTGGCAAATGCTCCTGGTTCAAAGAGAGAATCTTTAAAAAAGCTGACTGGAAAAGGCCCAGAAAATCTTAAGGCATGTTTGACATCAAATGGCTCATACATATCAACATTTTGATGAGGTGAATACAAAACACAGCCCAAACACATGGAATCCATATCCCTGTAATACACACAGCACTTGAATAGCAGAGAAGAATCATCCTTGACGAGGGGTATTTGGAATTCTAATGACCCTCAAATATTTGGCTAAACAGTCTGATGTATTTTCATGAGTTGGAAGAGCCTTAGAAGCAGTCCTCCTTTATCTTTGGGACAACATAAACTAATGTGATGTTCGCTTTCATGAAAGGATGGTTCCGCTTTATTATAGAAAGCTTAATTCATCGTGGTTTTCTTAATTATCCTTTTCCCCCTTTAAATTGGCATAGCTCCCGGAACGCCACAGAGTATCATTTTGGATTTGAGATACTAAGCTGTTTATGAAGATGTCACCAAAAACTTCATTAATTATTTAAAATCAGAATCAAATGTTTTAAAACATTTCTCAGAATGAGCCTTCCCTATGGGGGCAGAGGATGTGATCTGAAGTTCTCTTGAGGACTCCAGGGAAGCTTTTCTTTGTACGAGGGGCAATGATGTGAGACTATTTCCCCCTCATGAATAGATTAATGTTTATGCAATTCCAAGACTATTTTACTCCAGTATAGATCCTTAGGAGTCCACACAACAAGGATCCCAATGGGCTTGTTACTAATGGCTTGGAATGTGAAGAGAGCTTCTTTTTTTGGAAATGGTTTCAAGATAACTAGTTTATGTGGAATGAATGAATGAAAAATAATTTATTAAACATTTAACTTTGTGCCAGGCACTGAACTGGAAAATGTATATGGAAATCAGTCTCATTGTTTGATAGGGCTAACTTGAACCTGTTCCTGAATGGTAGCATTGAATGAGATTCCCCACCTGTGTGGTACAGTGGAAACAGTATGTATGGGAAGTCAAACAATGAGGGTTCAATCCAGCTGTGCCATTTACTACTTGTGTGATTTTGCAGAAGACATCCAGTTTCTTTAGGTCTCAGTTTCTTTGTTAAATGAAGAGGTTGAACCCGATGAATTTTAAGGTTTCTTCTAGCTCTATGATCTTACAATTCTATTTACCATATTTAGCTCTTAATAACTTTTGGATACTTACACAATTCAAAGAGACCCTCAGAGAATAAAGCTTGATATGTTGGAGAAAAGTAAAAAGAATATATGCAAGGTTTTGAAAACTATACTCAGAAAGGAGTCTGGGTCTAGCTTGAGCAGTGGTGGTCACTTTGCCTTGGAAGGAGGGTGACATTCTGACTGGCAGGGATGGACACACACACTCACACATATGCTATTACTTAATTGGACTCTCCCTCCTTGTAGGGGACCATTTCTGCCTTCAGGAAACAGAAAGGGATTCCTTCTCACATTAATCTCCTAGCTTGACCTCTTCCTGACTGCAGGGAGTAGAGAAAGATGTGTTCCTTCTGCTGGTCTTTTGGACTTGACCTGCATGCCTATATATAAATAAAAAAGAGTAATAGCATTCTATTGACTTCCACCACTTGAGTCTCCTCACTTGATCCCCTTATCTGACCTGCCTAAGGCCTTGAGGGTTCTATTAAGTGATACCCTTAGGAATATGGACAAACTTTCTGAATTCATTCTTCAATAATGAAGAAACTCCCATTTAGTCACACCCTCCCTATTCCAGTGATTCTGATCTTTGAGCTGTCATTATTCCTTCAATTCTATTTACCTTCAATGACCAACTCTAAAACTGCTCATCCTTTCCACTGTGCTCTCTGTATTGCTTGCTTCGTTAGTTACAAACTTGCTTTCATCTTAAATCTTTTTCCTTTCTCACTGAAAGCTGACTTGCCCCTGATAACACAGTCTCTTTTAGCTGTCTTTTCTAGTACTGAGAGCACTTTTATTCATCCACACTGAGCCACTGATGGATTTAAAGGGTTAGATACTACTTACTACATCACTTCTTCCAAACCCTCTCTCCAATGTCATCACACAGTAACTTCTCCTCTGAGGGTCATTCAATTCATATTTATTACTCATTTAAATTAAAGTAGCTATTGTCTAACAACCTTTAGGATTCTCCCCTTATTTCCTCAATTAATTTTTTTTGCCTAGCTTGCAATTTATCCCCCCACCAACTCCTATACTCATACTAAAGAATATCAACAAATATGACAGTTCCTCAAACACTCTAAGCCTCTAAGTTCTTTAACTTGCTTGTTTTACAGGATTTACTTTTCAGCTATGTACAGAAATAATCATTTCTTTGATCTGGATATCACCTACAAATGTTCATGAATTCTGAAATTTATCCTAATCCAATACTTTGTTCTTATAATGACACTCAATATTGCTGCTTTTCCATTCCCCCCCCAATCTAGTACTTTGTTCTTATGGTGACACTCAATATCTCTGCTTCTCCATTCCCTACCCCCAGGCTATCACCCCTGTACTGGGTATGTACCCTTTCCTTCTCCATTTTGACCTGTTGATAAACCAGTTCAACTCTATTCTGTTCTCTTCTGTTAAATTCCTTTACTTTCATCATGCATTTGCTTTTGCCCTTCAAACCCCCAGTCTTGTATTTTCCCACCATCTGTAATCCTTCTTCCTACTTATGTGCTTCTGAAAAAATTATGAAATTATACTTATTGGATCCCCCACCAATTTATGTTATGTGAGCTCAACTGGATATTCATTGTAGCTAAGCAATCTGTTTTTATCTCTCTAATTGAATCACTATCCCACTTTACTAAAAAAGCTCTTCCAAGACTTTTCATCACTCATTAAGCCCCTTAGCTCATCCTTCTATGCTCTCAGCTAAGAATTTTTCTTTGTGTTTCACTGGAAAAAGTTGAAGCAATTTTCCAAGAGCTCCTTCTTTTCATCTCTCTCATTTCACATTTTTCAGATGATGTCTTCACTCTTTCCTTCTCCAATTCTAACTCACATAAAGAAATGTTCCTTCTCCTTGCCAAGGGAAACACCTCCACTTGCACAAGTGATTCCATTCCATTTCATCTACTCCAGCATATTTCTCCATCATACTCATTCTTTTACTTATTTCAAACTCTTTTTGCCTATTGATTGTTTTCCTATTGTCTACAAATGAAACTATTTCTCTTTCATCCTCAAAACACCTTCACTCAATCCACTGATCCCCAATAACTATTATTTGTTATCCCTTCTTCCTTTGTTAAGATTCATTCCACAAGAATATCCTAACTCTCTGACTTCTTACTGAAGTATTCAACCAAAGTTGCTCTTTCAAATGTTATCAGAGATGTTTTAATTGCCTAATTAAGTGACTTCTTCTTAACCTTCATCTTTCTTGACCTCTGTGCAGTCTTGCACCCTGCTGATCAACTCTCTTTTAAATACTTTTTCCTCTCTAGTTTTCCCTGACAATACTCTCTTTCCATTCTCCTATCTATTTTCTCAATTTTCTTTGCTATATCTTTATCTAGATTAGTGGCTTCAAAGTCTCAACCAGAGAATTCTGGATGTCTCTGAAATCTTTTCAGAGATTTTACAAATTCAAAAATAATTTTTATTTGTAATATTGTAAATATCTGTAAACATAACCCACATAAACAAAAATTCCTTGGGCTGATCCTCAATAATTTTGAATAGTATAAAGATACTGAGAAAAAAAAAGTTTGAGAACCACTGCTTTGGATGATGCCTGGTAACCATGCAAGTCTCTGACTTGTATTTCCCCATCAATTCTGTAATCTAAGAGCAATGATATCCTTGCTATTCCTTCCACAAGATACTCTATCTCTCAACTATGTTCACTTTTACTGACTGTCATCCATGCTTATAATTTTCTTCCTTTTAATTTTCCTTGGATTTCTTCACATTCTCATTAAAATATCATTTGCTACAAAAAGGTCTTTCCTTATCCCCTCTTATTGCAAGTTGTTCCCATCTATATATTATCTCCAATTTATTGTGTATAAAGTTGTATGCATGCTGTCCTCCCTTTTAGACCATGAGGTCCTTGAAGGCGGGAATTATCTTTGCTTTTATCTGCATTTTCAGTCTTTAGCACAGCTCCTGGCACATAATAGGAATTTAAGAAGTGCTTTTTAAAAATAGACTGATAGGAGTAATATTGTTGGAATCAATGAATGGCCTTCCATAAATGAGGGGATGGAAAACTTCTGTTGAGTTTGAAGTGGAAAGAGGTTAAGACTCAGTAGAAGAATAACTGGAGTTGAGTCTTATATCTGTCATTAAATATAGGTTCTTGGGCAACCTATTTCCCCTTGCCATTCCTTAATGTCCTTAATTGTGAAAGAAGATAGCTGAATAAAATCTCAGAGATCTCTAAATATTATAACTTTACAAGTCTAGCCAATCTGATGCTTAGTTGAACCTGGTCCAGACATGAATAAAAGAGAGTACAAATAACTTCCCTCTAAAGTTAGAAAGCTAAACCTTTTCAAAGAAGGTTTAAGATTCTCCTTGGGGAGAGATCTTCCTGAGAGCAGACAATGATTTGGAAGATGAAAAAGAAATACTGGATAAGGGAAGTGAGTTTTGACTTGGTCTTGGGAGCTGTCTTTTAACTACGGAAATGAAACCCAGGAGATACTTATCTTCCTTTCTTGCTAAACCCTTCTGGGAAGGATGTGTTAAG
The DNA here is from genome assembly GCA_023553655.1 of Myrmecobius fasciatus. Lineage (NCBI taxonomy): Eukaryota > Metazoa > Chordata > Mammalia > Dasyuromorphia > Myrmecobiidae > Myrmecobius > Myrmecobius fasciatus. Next base: position 379,574 of record JAJPUD010000511.1, read on the forward strand.
AAATCATTTCTCATTGGCCTTCACCCTATGGACTTCTTTATATCTCACATTTGAAACTGGGAGATTAAAACAAACACTTGATTCCTTTGTAGAGTTGAGGCCAGGATTTATTGAGAATCCCAAAAGATGACTCATCAGATTCTGAGTGGCTATTTAAGGGGAAAAATACTGTTTTACAACTAAAATACCAATTCACATGTGCCAAGGGGTGTTTTGTGTACAGTGCTATGGGTAGGGCTAGCTTTGGGCAATTGAAAAGACTGAATAAAAATATGTAAACAAATTCCTAGTTTAAAAAAAAGTGGTGTGGTTTGCTTGTTATTCTCTTTTCTAGTTCATTTTACAGATATAATAAATTGAGGAAACTTGGAGAGAAGGTAAAATTCATTTTTTGAGCCTCCCCTCTTCATTTTAAAAAAAATTAATGCTTTTTCCCTTCACCTCCATGACCATTGCTTTCTGTACATGTCCTGTCTGTTGTCATGAGGAAGGCAGCCTCTGGGAAAACATTATCTAATGCATGTTTCCTTTCCTGGGAAGGGGATAAAGATTACATTTGAGCAAAGGTCACAAAGGTACTTTATGACTCAAAGGAATGACCATCTAAATGTGGAATTTTAGGCACCATTACAACTGAAAATGCAAATCTTATTTCTGCACATTTGGCCATTCTCCTAAAGCTAGCCCTGCTACACCTGCCCTTTTGCAACCTAAAGACTTCCAATCCTGTCTCTTTTCCTTATTGCTATGATCACAAGCCCACCTTGGTTATGTTCCCTTCCACTGTTAGGGGACAATGACAAAGTTATAGTAAGAACAAATGACACACTTTCTCCTTTCAATACTTCAGTGCTACACTCCCTCTTACACCACCTTGGGTCTCCAGGAGTAGACTCATTCTTTGCTTAGCTCCTATGTAACACACTAGTTCTATAAAATTCTTGTCCAAAAGTGACATGACTGCTAAGTGAGACCTTGTCTCAATTTAATGCTGCCTAAAAGCAGTTCCCAAAGATTGTTCCTTATTCCTTAGTGTATCAATGCTGGATTGCTGATAAATCAATAACTTCTAACTTCTCAAAACATACAAGGTCAGAGTTTTCACTACCTTCTCCGAGAATAGAAAAGAGCAAATATAAAGATCAAAGACTGAGTCATATTGTTGCATAGTGCAAAACCCTCCAATGCCTCTTCTCTTACAGCATTACCTTTCAGTGGATTCCATAATTGATGGAATAAGATTCCCCAACAGGGATAACTAAAGATGAAATACGTGACTCTGATAGCTTTTTTAATGCCTCCATGGGAAGTCAAAAAGTTTCCCTTAGAAAGCCAACCAGAACCAGTTATAAACTATCTACACTTGTTCCTAAAAAGACACATTAATATCACACTATCATATCTCTCCCGAAGTCATAGGGTTTCCATCTAGAGAAGTACTTTTATGGGCGTTCTATTCATGTGTCATACTGATTTTACCCACTATTATAAAAACATTTACTCCCTTTTTTACAGTATTCTTCACAAAAGCCAAGTGAAATAAACTGCATATGTGGTATATAGATAGAGAAGGAAAGCTTGGATTGGATTGATTCAAAGCATCTAAGGGTTGGGGCTATTTCCTTTAAGGCTGTATTCTTATCTTCAGCACATAATAAAAGCTTAAAAAATACAAATTGATTTGATTTTAATTTTACTTGACTTACATAGTCTGGCTTCAATTTTTACAATAAAATCCCATGTTCCAAGAGTTGTGCAGGATTGCACTGTCGGGAAAAGATTGAACCAGGATGTGATCCCAGCTTCTTTGATGTGATATCCAGCACATTATATAAGGAGAAATGTAAGACCATCGAGCTAGAAATGGTGATAGCAAATGACTAAATAGTCAGATCAGGTAGAGCCAAAGAGTCAGAGAAGATTTTGATGAGCCCAAAGAGTTCAAATTATGTTCATAGGATAATAGATCATAGATAAAGCTGAAAGAGGCCTTAGAATTAATTATTTCAATCATCTCATTTTACTAAGAACTAGAAGAGTTAAGATTTCCCCCCAAGTCTTTTGACTCCAAACCCAGTATTCTTTATTCTTCAATTCAATTCTTTTTCAAGGCCATTTGGGTTAAGTGATTTGCCTAGGGTCACAGTGTAAGTGTTAAGTGTCCAAGGCCATATCTGAACTCAGGTCCTCCTGATTCCAGGGCCTCTGATCTCTCCCATTATGCTATCTAGATGCTCGTCAGTTCAGTCTTTTTAACTGTATTGTATCAAGGCTAATACTAGGTACTTGTAGAGACACTGAAATTAAATAAGAAAAAAAAAAACAAAACAAAACAGAAAACATTTGCCCTTGTGGAATTTATAACCTAGTAGTGGAATATGACATATGAATAATTGTAATACAAAATATGAAATAATATTCATCATAAATTTACAAAACAAAGTGTTATGTATGGCTAAGGGTGAAAAATATTACTAATGGGTGATGGTGGTGATCAGGAGAGGTTCCATGGAAGGGTCTTGAGTTTTAAAAGTAAGTAAGAGTTGAATATCCTCAGAGGAGGAAATTTTAGGCATAGGGATAGTGTGAAATGTTTCTCATGGAAATGGGGGAAAATAAGACATGTTCTACAGATTTAGAGAAATAAGAACTAGTTCTGCTCCCACAATAATTCTAATATCCATTCTCTTCTTTCCTTTATTCACACTGCTCCACACCAGTTCAGGTTCTTATCACTTCTTATCTAGAGGATTATAAGAACCTCCTGACTGGTCTAGTAGTTTTTAGTTCCTCCTCTTTCCACTCCATCTTCTAAAAAAATTGCCAGAGTGATGTCCTTATAACATAAATCTGACAATATCCTTCTGCTAAGAAGCTCTAATAGCTCTCTATTATTTCTAGAATTCACAGGTGAATCCTTTTGTTTGGCATTTAAAACACTTTACAACCCGACTCCAGTGATCCTTCCAGGCTTATACATTGTTCCTTATTACATACTTTGACATTAAAAGCCCTTTGTAATATGGGTCTTTCCTACCTTCCCAAACTTCTTGCATATTACTCTTATTCATGTACTTTGCATTCTCTAGTTAAAGTGGTTTTCTTGCTATCTAAAACTCACATGGCATTCGATCTCCCATCTCTTTTGATTTATACGGACTTTCTCTCCATGTGGGGTGTACATTTTCTCATTCCCCGTGCCTCTTAGAATCTCTAGCTTTCTTCAAAACTAAACTCACTCATTACTTCCAATATGAAGACTTTTTTTTTCTTTCCACTTCCAAGGACCTCAGAAATTAAATTCCATCTCCCCAGAAATTAACTCATTCATTTTCCTATATATTTCCTTTATATAATGTTATATATTACATATATTATTCATAAACAATATATGATAATCTAATTTATATTCACACATATACCTGTTACTTTTATCTTTATATCCCAGTGCCTAACAGTGCCTAGCAAATACCAAAGGGCTAATAATAAAAGTTTGTTGATTGACCCAAGAAGAAATTTTATGATAACTTTTCAGGTGAGAAGTTGAGGAAGGAGAATATTTCAGGCATGGAGAATAACCAGTGAAATACCCAAAGTCTGAAGATAGAATGTTTTATGAAAGGAATACTAAGAAATCAGTCTCTTATTACCCCAATTTATCTATTCTGTTTATCATTATCACCATCATCAACATCCCTCTCTCCAATTTGCACTTATATTCTATATATTTTCAGGGTCTATTTTCATTTTTTCTTCTTCTGCCAAATAGAGAACTTTATGAAGGTAAGGATGTGTTATAGATGCATTCTTTGTGTTCCCTGTAAGCCGAGCACAAGACTCTCTCAACTCTTAGTGCTAAATTCATTTTTATAGAAAGAATAAATGAACAAATGAATGAGTGAATGAATGAATGACAGTTTCAGAGCTGAAAACAGTTAAAAGAAAAGCTTGAAGGAACTTTAGAAGGATTCTGTCTTGGGAGACCTTGATGTTAATGTTGGACAAGCTGGGGTTAAATCTCAAATGCCTTTGCTCTCAGGTTGAGATATATTAATTAAATAGAGGGATTATATACTTAAAATCCTCACCAAGAAGGATTTATTGTACCTCATTACTAAGTTTTATATATGCCACTTAGGTGGGACTGATGTTTTTTTTTGTGTTATAAAAGAATACCCTATTTTATGGTTCAAAAGCTGCAGATATTAAAAAAGACATAACTTGAGGCTGTTATTATAAAGAACTTGACAATGGGCCCTCTCAGGATCTTGAAACCAAACTTATGGTTTATTCAAAAGTAAAAACTAGAAACAAATAAGTATTCTCCCTCCCCAGCTTGAGGAGCACATCTCTGGGTAAGTTTGCACCTCTTGTTCATTTTTTTCCCTTTTGGGGATTGGAAATAGAGCAAGCATATCCAAAATACTGGAGAAAATTCAGAACAAAGAGGCAGTACAGATATTGTACTATAAAGAGCCATTCACTCAAGTCAGAATACTCAAGTCCTGCTTCTGGAATTTAATAGGCTATAACTGTAGACAAGTCACATCCCTTTGAGCCATGCATTCTCAATCTTATTACTTACTATCTCTATCTCACAAGGCTGCTGGGAGAAAAGCCCTATTTAATTGACAGTAGTTTTACTATTACTGGGCACTAGACCTAGGACTGCATTGTTATGGGACACTCCTTCCACCAATGTTGGTGGGTAATTCTGCTACTTATGTTCTTAGAGATTCACTGGGGAATTGAGAGATTAAATGATTTACCTGAACTCTCACAGATAAGATGTGTCAGATATAAGGCTTGAATTCAAATCTACTTGAATACAACTCTGGCTTCCAATCTACCATTCCATGCTAATTTTTTTTTTTATTATTTCCTCTCATCACCATCACCATCACCACTACCATCATCATTACAATTTTATTTTTCTCATCTTTTTTTGATGGGATTCAGCAAGAAATGACCCCAAAAAGAGTCACAATGCTTCTATTCTTAGTGTTATTTAATATTCTGTGGACTATTGTGCACCTGGACAGCTAATTAAATGAGTATTAGAACCAAAAGTAGTGGCTCACGAGATAATATGAATGACACATTCTCATCTCATACATCCTATAAGTCTTTTTTATTTTACCACTTCATCATTTTTTTCATATCCATATCAATTTCTCTTCTGCTGACATAGACAGAGACCTAGTTTTAGCCTCTAATCACCTTGTCCTGTTCTCTTTTAATTTCTTTTCCTAGATATCTATATTTTGAAAGTTCTTCATCCTGTGTGGCTTGGAGATTACGAGTATGCATTGTGAAAAATTGTTAAAATTATTGTTCTTCATTATTTTGAACATTAATATTATAAATAAAAGTATGTAGACCTATGTTAAGGCTTGGGTTTCAGTAGAGATTATCTGCTTAACTTCCAAGGATATTTCAGAGTCTGTTTGTAATATGGGGAATTGTTACCTGTAATTTTATAAAGGATAGTGAGATTCTGTCGCATGTCTAGTTGTTAATGGTGCCTTTCAAGGTATCCTGTATTAGTGGGAATTTGTTACTTGCAATTTTATAAAGGACAGCAAGATTCTGTTGTGTAAATCTAGTAGCCCATTGTATCTTTTCAAGGTATCCTGTATTAGCTAAATGTTTGCAACCAGTAGTAACTGTATAGTTATTTTTAAACTAATTTCATTGCAAAATGTTCTTTAGTCAAAAAGTTTTGGCTCCTTGAGGATAAACTTTTTGTAATTTTTGGTGTTAATGGCCTGATCCTTAATTGTTATCATAAGCTCATTTGTTCTTATAAACACATCTGCATGAATCAGTTATAGATCTGGCCCTTGTTTGTTAAATTGTTGATTGAGTTTTATGTTAAAATCACTCAGCCCATTTTGATTCCATTCTTGAGTGTTAGATTGACCAGAGGTAAATGCATTTTTGTGGCATTTTGTAACATTTGACTAATCAAGTGGTATATACCTATTTCAGTTTTTACTACTGCTCTATGAAATAGTCTATTTATCTCAAAAGTACTTCTGTAAATTTTTCATCAGTTTAACATGTGCTCTGAGAGCATCTATTAGTTTCCTCCTCTTTTTGGTGAGGAAAGTGTTGCTTTGACTTTAACATGACAAGCTGATTTCTTGCGACAATAAACTACTTTATACTCCAGAGATCTTTCTTGGAGAAGACCAAGGCATCTTGTATGTATCATTTCCCCATTGGTTCACATTAACATAGGGATTCAAGTTCAAAATCTTATTTGCTCTCAGAGTGTCTTTCTCTGCTTCTGGTTGGATATTTATTTTCTATGCAGTCTCTCCAGTAACATTCTAAATGTTAGGCATCCCCTTGCTGCCCTCTGTCCCAAGTCTACCTCTTTGATTTTGTCATTGATGATCTGAGTTGTCTTTTATATCCTTTATGATATACATATCTACTCCTTAGCCAACACCATATCCCCTTGCGTCATCATATATAATTCTTCCTGATTAGAACCTTAAATACTGCTCATGGAGCTCTTGGAGTCTGGTAGAGCAGCTTTGGTAAAAATTCAGGGTTTTATTTCATTCCAGGACATGTTCATGCTATTCTATTATGTATGTATACCTTGTTTCTTCTCCCAACTCTTTCCAGTTCCCTTTTATATGTTTCTTTTTATTATTAGAAAAGAAGCTTTTTGAGAGCAGGGATTGCTATCCTTCTATCTGCATGCTTAGTCCTTAGCATATCTTTTGGCACATAGAAAGTACTTAATTTATACTCTAATAATCTATTTTTATCTACTTTTGAGAAATGTTTATTTTAAATGCTACAGGTTGTGAATTCTTTGTGTAAAGTATACAAACACATAATTGATCCATATTTGGAGGGATCTTTGTTATGGTCATCTTTTGGAATTAAATATACAATGTTTTCTATTAAGTCATATGAGATCAGACTTTTATGAGATGGGAAACTGGTCAAGTGCTTTGATAGTATTAATTAATCATTTTGAAGAGATTGGGATTAAAAATGAGTCTCATTTGAACTTGACACTTTCTAATTTTGCAGAATCACCTTCCTTAATTAAAATTTTCTGTCATCTATGATCCTAATTGTAAAGAAATTTTCTATTTCATGTTTGATCTAAGTATGTTTTCATTGTGTTTGTCTTTTTTCTATCATGTAGGTTAATCAGAAATTTTCTACATTAGCCTTCTTTAGGGTTTTTTCTCATTTAATTTCTTTTAAAGCCTTTTTATTATAGTTTTTTTTTGATGTTGAGTTGTTTACCTTGTTATTTCTTTTGCTTTTACTATTTGGGTTATCTTAAATTTTAGGTTTTGCTTTTTATTTTCAGTTCAAGGTATCAATGATTTTTTGCTTTACTTCCTTTTCAGGATTTAATGGATGCAATTCTTGTTGCCTTCACTTGGACAATAGGCAAAAATTTTCCATTTTTCTTATACAGATGTCTGCCAGAGATGAACACAATCTTTCAATGACTTTTTTCATGTTCTCAATAGTTTTCTTGAAGTGCTTCTGCCATGGTGTCATCTGATATCAACCCTGGGCATATTATAGCTAGTTTCACCTTTTCTTGTATTATTTTCATTATGGCAATAGCTTGTGCATATATTATTGGGTGAAGATTAGGAAATATTTTTAAAATGTTATCAAATATTATGGGAAAATACCTCCATTCATGAAAATTATAGGTGTTATTAACTTGTCTTATTCTCTTTTATAATAGTTGATAGATTGGTGTCAAAAATTTTTAAATACTCATTTGAAATTTAATTCTAAGTATGCTTATCTCATTTCAATATAGAAAATATCTGCATGATTTTTTTTACCATCTCCTTAATTATGTGTCACTTCTAAAATTTACATTAAGGATGGATTTTAAAACATTCTTCAAGTTCTTCACTGATTCCCTTTTGAGACTGAAATAAATCCTCAGTTTCTGCTCTTATTTCATTTAGTCTAGGTTTTAGAACAGTAACATCTCTCACTATTGCCAGAAACCCTTGAGGGGACCACTAACAAATAATATGAATCCTTGGTAAGATGTCCTTTTTGTTTTCTTACACAGTAGTGCCAACACATAATAAAAGTATTTGTATCTTCAGTCCCTTCAATGTACCCTCATGGTTAGCCTGCATCTGTAATTAATATCATTAGTATGGAAGCAATTCTAGGAAGTAATTTTTCTTTCTTCCAAAGTATCACAATTTTTTGTGATACCAGAACTGTACTTATTACCTTCTTCCCTGTATCAAATAGATCAGTATGATGGTTCTGAGCAGGGCTAACTTGAATGCAATTATACATCATCAATTGTTATTGTTTCATATTTATATGATCTGTTTTATCATATTGTCTGTGACCAACCAAGACAGTGATATCTATCACCAGAGGCTAACTGAAAACCAGTGTTTCAGGGTTCTTTCATAGCCACTGTAGTGATTTCAGAGAGCACAAAATACCACTCTATATTATTTTGGTTATGTTATTTTATTTTAAAGTTGTTGAATTTGTTTTGAGGGGATAATTAATTATTATTGACAAATTAATACTGAATCTGGATCTGGAATAGGGTATTTAATGACACTTATTGACAAAGACTTTAATGTATTGTGTCAGCTTTTAATAATTACAGACAATCAGTAAAAGCTCTGAGGAGACATTGGGAGATTGGGAAGATACTTGATATTTCCCCTTCACAAAAGATATAGGTACCAGGCAGGCTTTTCCTGATTAAAGAGTAGGTAGTAAAAGTTTAAAGCAGTGAAGCAAGGGATTAAGTTAGAAGTAAAGCTGCTTTTTGAAATGTGTGTTTGATAATAATTACATCATTAGATGTCCCAAATCAGAGATTGCAAATCTATGTCTCAGGGATTCTGTAAAAGGAACTATTGAATGGGGTAGGAAGCTGGACTAGAATAATTATTTTCAAACTTCTTGATCTCAGGACTTCTTTATACTCTTGAAAATGTTTTGAGGATTTGTCAAAGAACTTTTGTTAATGTGAGTTATATCTATTGACATTTATCCCATTAAATATTAAACATGCTTTTATAATGAAAAATAGTTTTAACTTCATAGACCTACTGAAAGAATCATGGGGACACTAAGGGATCCCAGGATTATAACTTAAGAAAGGATTCATAGTCCCTTGTGATTCTATAATTATCTCAATTCTCAAGGAAATGAATTGCTCGATTAGATAAATGAAGATTATAAATTATCTTGCTTCATAAACATTTCTAAGGAGAGAGTAGAGGATTGCCTATTCTAGATGTCTGGTTAATCCACATATTTGTTTGCCTGAGGATGAGGAGCTATAGCAAATGACCTTTCAAAGTCTACGATAATGAGATTGTGAACTCCAAAAAAGTTATGAATGCTACTAGAGGAACAAAAATCCCAAGCTGGGATATGCCCAATATTGAAGATTTAATAAGTAGGAGAGTTAGGGGAAGTACTGGACATAGACAATTTCTTCTGATATTAATAATCTGCTTCACATATCCTCAAGTACTTACCTCCATTCTTTTATCTCTCCATAGGACCAGAATGGCATATTTGGGCTTAGTGATGAACTGGGTGTCTGTTGCATGAAGCCCAGTGAAATAACTGATAAAAACAAATAAGTATATAATTATATATATATATATATAAATATATAAATATATATGTATACACCTACACACACACACACACATATATATCTCCTTTTCTGTATGTGTGTATATATACACACACATCTATATACATATGTATATACTAACCTACATGTATATGTATATACATACATATATCTATACATCTCTCTGGATATATGTGTGTATACATATATGTATGCATATATACACATGTATCTATACCCCTCTTTGTGTACATATACTCATGCATGTACACACACACACACACACACACACACACATATATATATATATATAGTTATCTGTTGTATGGGGGGGAAGAAGAAACAAAGGAAAAAAAAAGATTTACATGATAACATTGTTGTAGATTTGGAGAGAATAGAAAATTGTACGTGGTAGATTTGTAGTTTCATGTGCAATCATCTTTTTTATTGTACCGTGTTATAGAAGTGCTTGTTTTATTTTGTGAATTGAAAATAAAAAAAACCTCAGCAATAAAAACCATGGTCTTCTGTGTCTTTATAACCATGAACAAAGATATAGATATACTAAAAATACTGAGGCAAAACTTCAGACTTAGCTACATAGACTCATTGAGAAGGATTCATGATTGGAATTCCAGTTTAAAAGGCAATAACTTGTTCAACAGGAATAGATTAAAAGGGATGGTAGAATGTTTCATGTTTGAAGAGATACTCATTTAAAGAAATTAAGAATGGTGAGATGGGGACCATGGCAGAGATCATTTTTGTGGGGCTAAGTGATGAAAGACATAGAAATCATATTGTTAAGAAATTATATTATTGAAAATCTGGAGAAGAGGCCTTAGACAAGGAATTTGGGAAATGGATCATAAGTGTTAAATCAAGGAGAGGAAGCTGTGTGCTGGGGTAGGGAAGTGCCTTACTCATATCACTTTGCAAAAAAGTGACTTGAACCCCAAATCAATGATCTCACTCATAATGAAGGCTCTTTTCATTACCCTTTATTACTTGTTCAGTTCTGTCAGGCCCTTCATGATCCCATTTAGGGTTTTCTGATCAAAGGTACTGGAGTGGTTTGCCATTTCCTTTTCCAGCTCTTTTTACAGATGAGCAAACTGAGACAAGCAGGATGAAGTGACTTGTCCAGGTTCATACAACTAGTAAATATCTGAGACAAAATTTGAACTCAGGAAAATGAATCTTCCCAACTCTAGGTTTGGTGCTTTATCCACTGAACCACCTAGCTGCCTACATGGAAATTAGACGAATAAATAATCATTCTATGTGAGCAGTTATTTCTAATGACAGTCCTGCTTAGCCAAATTAGCTGAGTAGAAATGGTTTTAACCTTAAATAATACAGAATAGTAGCCCACGTTACTGTGAAGAAATACTAGAATTAGATTAAAGATTTCTGGGTTTGCACATGAGCTAGGAGACTTAGAGTAGATCTATAGCCAAATAAATGTATTCTAAACTTGAAAGTGCTATTCAAACATAAATTAAGATAAGCCAGTTTCTTCATCTGTGAAATGGGAAGGAGGTAAAGATAATGCTTTTTGCTCTATCTACATCACAGAGGAGTTAGGAGAAATGCCTTGTTCATCTGGAAGTGCTACAGAATTGAGAGTTATCATTATTATTTCCATCATCTATATCCCGAGTGACTTAATCTGCCCGCCTGTCGGACTAAAGAACCAAGATGAACAAGAACTAGCTCGGTAGAAGAGCCTCAGGGATAAGTGCTGCTACAAACCTCTAAATCCTAAAGCTCTCAAAAAGGTGGAGAATATTTCATCATCTTTTTTATTTGAAAAAAGCTGTCCTGTTTCCCCCCTTTCATTTGAGATGTCAATGTAGATAACACAGACTTGGGAAGTAATGCATTTTTTCCCCAGGATGTAACACATCAAACATTTATGAAACATCCAAAGGAGTTTACAGCAGGAAGGCAAATAGTCGAAGGTTTCATCTTGGCCTTGAGGTTGAAAACCATCATCTCATTGAGCACTAAAAGGCAGCCGTGGGTATACATGGAAGATACAGGGCTTTACTGCAATGCATGCTTTTGACTGACACGGAGACTATTACCTATGGAGGAGACTATCATGAGCCAAGCTGTGCAATATTGTGGAATCTCAACACCACTGCTTTTCTTATCCCCTTTGTCTGCCCTGTCACTTTATTTTAGTGCCTAATATTGTCAAGGCCCTGAGCTCAGTGCCGGGGATCCAGAGATGGACGTGGCATCCTTACAGTCTGAAGAAAGTTATTGCAATGATAGAAAAAGCACACAGGTATGTATTATAGAAGAGACAGGTAGATGGGAACCATGTACAGAGAAAGGATTTAGAAACCTCAGGATAAAAAGAACATTTTTAGCTAGGGATGGGGAGAGATTAGTAAAGCTTTCATAGAGTCTCATTTTCCTCTTCTCATTTCTGGACAAAATGTTTTAATTCTCTCAGGTCTAGTTTCCTAATCCGTAGAAACAATAACAAACAGCAAAAACATCATTTTATTTTTATCACTTTAAGTTCTGCATAATATTTCACCAATAAAAACTCATTTTCTCTTTACAAGAAACCTGGGAGGTAGGTGCTATTATTATTTATATTTAAATACCAGAAAACAGTCTAAAGAAAGTCTATATATCATAGGATTCAAATTCATGTCTTCCTCATTCCAAGTCCTATACTCTATGCATTTGGCAACCTTGTTGCCTTTGACCAGCATGTGCCCCTAGAAGAGATACACTGGATAGGGTGCTTGAATCCAGCTTCAGATACTTAATAGCTGTGTGATCCTGGGCAAGCCACTTAATCCTCTTTACCTCAGTTTCCCCATCTGTAAAATGAGCTGAAGAAGGAAATGGCAAACTACTCAAGTAACTTTGCCAAGAAAAACCCAAATGGGATCAGGAAGAGTTAAACATGGCTGAAACACTTCAACAAAAAACAAAGACTCAGCTAATAAGCACTGCATCAGTGCAGGGCTAAGAATGTCCCCAGCTGATAAAAATTACAAATGCTTCCAGAATTTGCTCATCTAGAAAACTGGTTTTACTAACCTTTGACATACTATGTGCCACATTCTGTGAGAGCTGTAGTTAGGTATATGCTCGTGATATTTAATAGCTGGCTTTTTAGAAAAGAAAAATTGTGCATAGCATATTTTAGAGTATAATTTTTATTACTAGCATCTTCTCCATAACTTTCTTAAATCTAGACAATTATCAAAACAAAAAGTCAAGTTCTAATTTGTAACATTTGTCAATTTCTGGCATAAGTGCTCATATTGAATATTTAACAAGCTCTTGAGAGCAGGAACAAGCAAATTTTAAAGTACCCCTGGATACAGGTATTGATAAGATGTTCTAGGTCCTTGAGAACAATCTAGTTACAGTTTTAAAGCCCATATACATTGATAGACAATGCTAATACAAAACATTGAATTCTAAGTATTCAATGAGAGGTATAGATATCTAGTCAATCAAGAAGATAAACATTTACTTAGTTATCACCTAGCCAATGAAAGACAAAAAAAGAAAACAAGAGAAAGAAATAGTCTCAGATTTCCAATTTACTTTCTAAGGAAGGGGATAACATGCCAATAATTATGTATATTTTGATTACATACTCACACAGGGCAACTGTTCACAAGGTCGTCAGAAAAAGTGATGCAAGGATACATGCAAGAACTTTAGAATTAATTGTTTGATACAGGGAATACTGGCACAGGATTGCCCAGCATGGCATGCTTTCACCAGAGAAGGTGCTGTGCTGTATGAGCAAAGCAGAATTGAATTATCTCAGAAGAAACACAAGATGCTCAACGTTAGAGAATCTACTCCAAATGTTCATAGGGACTATTTGTGTCCAGCTTGTGGTAGAGCATTATGAGCTTGTATTGGTCTGATCAGTCACACTGCACACACTGCAATTTGACTCTAACCTAGTTATGTTATTTTGGTCCTCTTCAAGAAAGATGGACAATGACCAGCCAGCCATATATAGAGTATTAGTCTAAGGGCTTCCTGCCTTTTGAGTTGAAGGAAATTACAAAATCTAATAATCAGAGTTTGAAGAAGAGCATTTTGGGATGGGAGAATCAGGGAGAGGGAAGGCAGAGAGATGGATTCTGAAAATGAATTATAATGCAAAAGGAAAAGCAAGTGGGATACCTTATAATATATAATTATATACATTGTATATTTATATATTTTATAATTATATAATATGTATATAATTATATATATTGCACATAATATATAAATATAATCTGTAGATATTGGAAGAATGTGAATGAAATGCCCATAGGCTAGAATGATCAGGGAAGGCTTCACAGAAAAGGCTGGACCTGAGTTGAATATTGAAGAATATTTCAGATAGAGACAACAAAAACAAAACACATTTTACCATTTCAAAGTGCTTTTCTCCACCACCCTGAGATGTAAGTACTAAAATATCATTATTTTTGTTTACAGATTAGAAAATAGAAGCCTAAGAGACCCATTGTTTTGCCCATGGACACACAGGTGACAAATGTCAGAAATGGGATTAGTACCATGATGTCTAAATCTGCACTTTCGCCATACTACTATTATTTTTTGAATTGAGAGGGAGAATCCTAAGATGGTGGAAAGATATGGGAGAAAAGTCTTTGGAATTGGGCCTTGCAGGATCAATTGGTCCAACCCAATCCCCAATGCAGAATTCCCCTGTGGAACATCTGTTTGGGGGATTATGTTATGATTATGTTATGAAGGCTGGCACAAAGGCTTCTCCAGGAAAAGGTTGGAATCAACTTCTAGAGGGGCCTTGAACAGGCTGAAGAATAACAATTTTTTTTCTTCTATAGGCAATGATCAGTGAAGTCTTTTGAGAATACTAATCAGGCTGGAGCTGCTAATTGCAACCACAGAATTCCAATTCATTCTGTTCTATCATCTGACACAAAGCTAGCAGGCAATAGCTATCTCTGGCAGCAAGAATTCTCATTCAAGAATACCTCAGCAGGCCAGAACAATGGACTGAATTTAAGGTGAAGTTTAATAGGGATGCCAGTGCTTCCACCTGGGTGGGAAAAAAAGAATCCTTTGCTCATATTCAATTAGTGGGGATATAACTGAACAAAATTTGTGAGAAAGAAATTTGGGATATTTTTGCCTGTATATGTAGGAATGGACAGTTTCTGAGGTCCCTTCCAATTGTGAGATGTTAAGATTTTATAATCTTTTGATTAATAAATACTTTCTGAAAGGTTACAAGACTTGTCCAGGGTCACACAGAGAGTAAATATCTGAGGCTGAATTTGAACTCAGGTTCTCCTAACTTCAGGCTTGTGCTCTATTCTCTTTGGCATCTAGCTACCCCCAATATAATATAACTTCAATTGAGACAGAGGAGGGTAATAGCAACTGAGGGATTGGGATGAACTCTACCTCCTTCCATATAGGAAGAGATACTTGAGCTGAGCCTTAGAGGAGGCAAGATGCTAAGAGAAAGAGATAAGGAAGGAATACATTCCAAGCCTGGGATATTCTAGATATGGAGATCATAAAAGAAACAACAAATAGACCAATCCATAAGATAGAGTATGTCTTAGCTGAATAACATGAAACCAGCCTGGAAAGGTAAACTGGAGTTGGATTATAAAGGGCTTTAAATGCCAACTAGAGATTTTGTCTTTAATCCTCTGGGAAGTAGGAACAGATGAGAAAACTGAGACCAGTGGATTTTCAGGAACTTGTACAAATCCAACAGATATTAAGTAGAAGAGTTTGGATTTGAACCCATTTGTTTTGACATAAAATTCAGGGTTCTTTCCAATATGTAATTCTTGATCTTTTTTTTTTTCAAAAAGGGAAGATTCCAAGTTGTCTTTGGGATTGATAATCAGGTCCTTAATGGGGCAGAGAGAGTTAACCTTTGCAATCATCATGACCACAGCTGACAAGCTTATTCTATACAGCTCAAGGGGTTTCCTTCCCTCTCCCTTCAGATAGATGCCGTGGTGACTTAGTTAACAACAAATGAAGACCCTCTTAGAGGAAGTTCATCAGAAAAGCACCCCCCATGGGCCTGAGGCCTCAAGGTAGCTATGATTACCAAATGGAAGGTTTAGGGGTGATGGGCTGAGAGGAAGAGATAAACGAAGCCTCTCAGAAGCAAGAAGTAGGTCAATTGCCCGCTGAATTCATCCCAGCTTGCCTAAAGCAGGACGGATATACTTCCCCTCCCCAACAAGAGACATTTTTTGGGGGGGATGAATGAAAATCTGACCTCTGATTTTCTCCAGGATCCTGTCATAACTCTCTATCTCAGGGAGCCTTTGTTAAACTATGCAATATAAATTTTTTATGTTTGCCCTTCGAGCTATACTTTTTAATTCCGGGAACAAGTTTTTCCTCTCTCCAGGTGTTACAGCATCATTTTATAATGTGGTAACCAGGGCCGAACATCAATTCTAAGTGAGTCAGCCCCACCGTTTAACCTCATCATCATTTTCTTAGACTTACCCTATAATCTTAAATTACCTGCATTGAGCATCCTAATTTCCTTTTATAATGACTTCTCCGTCTTGCCTGGAGACAGGGCACACAATGAAAGCCTTTCTCTTCCCCGCCAGCTTCTTTTCAGTCCAACATGCTTCCTCTCCTACAGGAAGTTTCTGATACTGTGCCAGTTTGCATCCTTCTTACACGTGTCAACGGTGAGACATCTCTGCTGTGTTTGCCCTGTCAGCACAAGTACAGAGCAGTGGAAAATAGGGCAAATTTACTTATAGATTTCACTTCATTTTGGACTCTTTGGAAAGTTGTGAATGATGTGGCAACTCCAGGAAGCCTTCTCAGTCACCCTGGCCTGTAGTAGTCTTAATTGCTCTCATATGACTATATTTGGCAAATTTATTATTATTATTACTATTATCCTTATATCATAATCATGTAGGACAGGAGGAGCAAGTGTTACTATTCCTATTTCATAGATATGGATATTGAGACTCAGGATAGGCAAGAGATGTTCCCACAGTCAAAAAGAATAATAAGTGGTAAGGCTGGTACTAAAATTCTGGTTACAGAGAACTGAAAAGGACATTAGTGCTGTTTTTCAGTCATTTAAGTCACATCTGACTCTCTGTGACCCCACTGAGGTTTTGTTGGCAGAGACACTGGATTGATTTGCTATTTCCTTTTCCAGCTCATTTTACAGATTAGGAAACTGAGGCAGGCAGGATTAAGTGACTTGTGCAGGGTCACACAGCCAGTAAGTGTCTGAGGCCAGATTTGAACTGGTCTTCCTGATTTAAGACCCAGCTAGCTCTCCTAATGACTTTTCTAGGGTAACATAATAAATAGTAATGCAGATCTAATGATTGTATTGCCAGGCCTTTTCCTATTACATAATGCCTTTATGATGAAAAGTTTACTGCCATTACTTTTTATTTGACAGTTTTACACAAAATTCCTTGTACTGTTATTGTGTTCTTGTTTAAAATGTTTATTTAAAAAATCTTGTAGCATTAGATATTTGATTTCCATGTCTGCCAGCTAATTGCCACATGATTGGGCAAGTCATTTTATTCTCTCAAACTTAAGTTTCTAATCTGTAAAATGGGACAATGATCTTGGTTCTACCATCCTCATGGGATTCTTGTGGAGAAAGCGTTTTGTAAAATGTGTAGTGTTAAATAAATATGAGCTATGAGTCTGAGGAGTTAAGTTGGAGGTTGAATATGAAGGGCTTTGAATTCAAAGAGTAAGGGATGTGGCTTGACTTTTTCTCTTTTTTTAATAATCGTGTTTTATTTTCAAAATATATGCAAAGATAATTTTCTACATTCACCCTTGCAAAACCTTGTGTTCCAAATTTTTCTTCCTCCTTTCTCCTCACTTCCTTCCCCAGACAGCAAGTAATCTATGTTAAACATGTGCAATTCTTCCATACATATTTCCACAACTATTATGCAGCACAAGAAAAATCAGATCAAAAAGGAAAAAAGAGAGAAAAAAAGCAAGCAAGGAAAAAACAAAAAGGTTCAGAATAATATGCTGTGATCTACATTCAGTCCCTATCTCTTTCTGGATGCAGATGGCTCTCTCCATCACAAATCTATTGGAATTGACTTGAATCACTTCATTGTTGAAAAGAGCCAAGTTATTACCTCTATCACAGTTGATAATCATATAATCTTATTGTTGCTGTGTACAGTGTTCTCTTGTTTCTACTCAATTCATTTAGCATCAGTTCATGTAAGTCTCTCCAGGCTTTTCTGAAATCATCCTGATGATTATTTCTTATAGAACAATAATTGATGTTTTCTCCAAGGCAACCAGGATTAAGCCATTTGTCTTGGGTCACAAACTAGTAAGTGTCAAGTGTCTGAGACTGAACTCAAATCCTCCTGACCCGGGGGGGGGGAGGGGGGAGGGCTAATGCTCTAACCATTGTGCTACCTGGCTGTACCCTATTATCTGAATTAAAAGTCAAGGTACAGAAGGAGGGAATCGGGTGAAAAGAAAAATGTCCCTGAAGTTGGGCTTACACTCTGAAGACTTGAGTTTGAATCCTAGCTTAATCACTTTGTAGTTATATGATATTGAACATACTCCTTATCCTTTCTCAGCCCCTATTTCCTTATCTTGAAATGCAAGGTAACAATAGATATACCAAGTGCCTCATAAGATTATCCTGAAAATAGTATGCTATCAATTTGTCCCATTTCATCCAGGGCTATCATCTATGTCTGACTACTGGACCCAGGTGGCTCTGGAGGGGAAAGTGAGGCAGGTGACCTTGTACAGCCTTCCCTCACTTAAATCCAGTTTACTTTCTTGTTATAGCATCATTTCCTTGATATCATGATTCTTTTCAGGAATAAAAGAAAACAGCAACATATGTGAATAGATTTTATGGGGTCCATGAACTTGGGTGGAAAAAAATACTTTTATTTCAAAATAAGTGATTCACAATAAGGACCCATCTTATACAGAAAGGTTAAGAATCTTTATCTTAAAGCAATATTCATCTTGTTGTTTATTCATGAGGCAATAGGGAGTCTTTGAAAGTTTATAAACAGAGGAGGGACATGTTAAAATCTCTGTTTTAGGAATAATATTGTTGATGTTCAGTCATGTCTGTTTGGGATTTTCTTAGTAAAGATACTGCTATTTATTCCTTTTCCAGTTTATAGATGAGGAACTAAAGCCAATGGGTTAAGTAGGAAATGTCTACATTTGAATTTAAGTCCTCTTTAGCTCCAAAACCAGACACTACACTACTTAGTTACCTTTAGGGAAAATACTGGTGTTTCCATAGATTGGAGAAAGTGAGGAGAGAGGCAGAGAGACTACTCAGGAGACTTTTAGAGTACTATAGGAACACAGGGTCACAGAAAACAGGCAAATAAAGCTTGATTTGAGCTCTCTGAGGAAAAGGAACATCACTTTTCCATCTATATATCTTCCAGTGTTTGAACTCATGTAAAATTGGATTTATTGTTAAAAAAATAATCTAGATTTGAATTACAGGTAATTATGATCAATGACACTGAGCAAATGATTGTATCTTTCTGTTTTTTTGTTTTCTAAGCTTGGACTGGCCCATTTTTGAGGGATCTCAATCTCTGATGTCCAGCAAGGGAGATAGAAGAGCTGAGATCTGATATTTATTTTTTGCTTTTTCTGGTCTTTGGTTTCCCCATCTGTAAAAGGAAATATTTTGCTATGGTAGAAAGAAAGCAGGGCATTGGAGTTAAAACCTCCTTGGGCACTTGGTAGTTGTGGGAGCATAATCTGGTCTTTGATCTACCATTCAGGTTTTTTCTTCTATAAAAAGGAGAGAATATTTACCTAATAAATTTGTTAGGCCACAATGATATATCACATGCAAAGCACTTTGCAAAATCTGTTGAAACATCTGCTAACATTAAAGGGGATTCTTGGTCAGGTAAGCTGGCTTTCCAATTTTGGACTTCTGTGATCATTTGCCTTGTTATAGTTCTATTTCATGCAATCTTTAATACCCATAAAAGTCCAGTTCAAGTGAAACCTCCCCATCAGGGCTTCCATGATTTCCCTAAGCTGTTAGAGCCCCTTCCTCTTCAATTACTTTGTCTATATTTTGCATTTGTTGTTATCTATCCTTCAAAAAAGACCAAGACATCTTGGGGTGAATTAGGTTTAATAAAGCATCTCTCTTCCAATCATCAAAGACCAGTTGCATAGCAAAAGACAAGAAGAATGGATATAACCCAGGATTCAGTGGATGACCTTGGTGTTTTCGATATGTTACCAAGCTTTAAGCACTCTAAAACTCCTGCTTCAGCTGCCTTCATGGCCATTGGAACAAATTGTTCTCATCTGCCCATTTCACCAGAGAATCTTCAATGCTTGGCGTAGACATCCCCCTAATTCATTGATAGGTTTGGGGCCGAAACTGATATCGCCCAACTAATAAATGATAGTGTCTAAACATAAACTAATGTCTTTTAGTGGCAAATGGTACTGATCATTCCATTATCTCAATTCTCCACATTTCCTTTAGACCTGATTTGATGTAAAAGCAGCCTTTGATTTCACAGAGACTACAAGATCATAAACAAAAGTGGAAGGCTCTTGATGGATCATTTAGTTAAACCTCTTCATTGATAGGTGAGAATCCGAGGTCTGGAAATGTTATTTCTTCAAAATCATACGTTATTGTACAATTTAACCTAGAATCCAATTTAAATGACTTTAACTCCATTGGATGATCTGAATCCCATGTGTTAAAAATATTGGTCTTTTTCTTGAATTCCAAATGCCTTTTAGAACCAAATTTACTCTGAATAGTACCATTGCAGAGGCAATATCTACTTTTTAACATGATCTTTAAAACCCTGCAAACAGCTCCTGTAGAAAAATCTAGCTAAATGCAGCCACATTTCAGTACTAGTAAAGAATAGAAATGTTTGCCCAGCTATTATTTGGTTTTTCTTCATGATTTCTCAATGGGACAAGGACTCATGGCTCACACTGTTATTTTTCAGTAGTGCTTGACCCCATGAATTGTTTATGAGGTTTTTTTTTTTTTTTTCCTGAGACAACTGAGGCTAAGTGATTTGCCCAGGGTCACACAGGTAGGAAGTGTTGTTAAGTGTCTGAGGTCAGATTGAACTCAGGTCCTCCTGCCTTCAGGACTGGTGCTCTTCATGAGGTTTTCTTGACTAAAATACTAGAGTGCTTTGTCATTTCCTTCTTTATTCTATAGTTGAGGAACTGAGATAAATGGGGGGTAAGTGACTTGCTTAATGTCATACAGCTAGTAAATGTCTGAGGTTGGATTTATACTTAGGTCTTCCTGATTCCAAGCTCAGTGCATTGCCTATTTGCCCCTGAAAACAATCTTCCCTTAACAGGGAATTAAATTTGGGCTGCAGTTCCTAATTGTTAAAACCAGATCCTAACCTTTACAGTCAGATCCTAAGCATTACAGCCAGATCCTACCCATTAGACAACCAGGGAACAAGTCACACTCATTTATTCATTTTTCTAGTATAATACAAGCTCCGTGAGGGCAGGGACTATTTCATTTGTATTTTTTTTTCCTTTCACCTACCACAATGCCAGGCACATCAACTGTGCTAAATAAATTCTTATTCAATTCAATTAAATTGAATATTAAACACAGTAAATTTTAGTTAATTTAAAAAAGGGAGACTCTACGAAATTCTCGTTAGCATCAGCAGCATCAAACTTATAGAAGTGAGGGAAAGTTGGGACTTTAATTCCAATCTTCATTCTCATCTTCTTTCTGCTATTTAAAAAAAAATTACAAATTTTTAATTTCTCTATTTAGAGTTAAATGCTTGCTATGAAAAGAAGTTGTCTTCCTCCTACCTGCCCCGGTTCCTCAAATTGAGGTGGTGGGTGCTCAGGGCAGGAGTATCTCATTGCCATAAAACTCACTGGCTTGGTGCGAGAGGAAATTCACCGCTCTGCGTATCTTGCTCTATTATCATGACTGATCTTCTTTCCCACATTTTATCCCTCATTTTATGATAGCTATTAAAGACTCTTAGGCACTCTCTGGGTTCCTTGAGGAATATTTATGAATTTTATAGGACTCTTATGAAAGAGAGAAGCCGTTATTAAGAGCATGCTGGGAAATGCTATATTAAGGGCGTATTAGGACGCTGTGCTGGGAAGATAATGATTGTGGAGTTTCCTGTTTGACTCTAGTTTATGCACCTGTTTGCACTGTTTTCTTTAGGGGGGATTAAAGGGATCCTTCACAGCCACAGACAGAGTACAAAGATGGTTTTGAGCCTACTGCTACTTGGCTTCTCCCATCTGCTGTCAGGAGCTGAGAGGGAAATAGAGCTCATGGTAAAATAAAGTGTCAGGAGCTTAGTTCAAACAAACAAATGATTAGAATTGACAAGGAAGGTTTCAAGGAAAGGTTCAAACATCCATTATTTAAGAAGATTGGCTCTTTGTTAAAAATAAAAAAAATTAATGTGTCAGTGCAAATAGAGCAATGATTTTTACATTTTTTTTTACAAATTTATAACTGAGATCCAGAAGTAATTATTATAGGGACACTGACCAGGAGGGTTTTATGATCTTTTGCACCCCCCAAATAGGATAGGGTCCAGAAGGTGTTGTCAAAGATTAACTTGTTAACTCACAGAGCAATCCATAGCAGATGTCTTTCCTGATCCCCCTTAAAGATAGTGTCTTCCTTGTGTTGATTGTAGCCAATATAAACATTTTCTTCTTCTACTGTGGAATTGTCCCAGACCCCACCGATTGTGCTAACAGTAGGACAATTCAAAACAAGAAGCTAGAAAAGCTATCTAATTGCTATATTGTAGGCTTAGCAACTGAGAATAACAGAATTTCAGAGGTAGAGGAGAGCTCAGGCTACCCTCCCTAAAAAAAGTAGTTTCCAGACTTTGCTTGAAGAACTCCAAAGATGGGGAATCCACCACTTCTGAGGGCAACACATCCTAGATTTGGACAGCTCTATAATGTTCAAGAGGTTTCCCCCTGCTTTCAAGCCTGGGTTGCCATTTTTGTAGGTTCAATCCACAGCTCTTTGTTATTTTCTGTGGAGACAAACAGAAGAAAAAAATTTCAGCTTCTAACAGACATTCAAATTTTGAATATGGCTACCATGTCTTCCTTAAATCTCTTAATTTTTAGGCTAAAAATGTCAAGTTCCTTCACATATCATGAACTCAGTATTCACCATCTTGATTACTTATAGCTTGACGCTTCTCAATGTTCTTCTTCACTTAGGTTGGCTACTATTGAGCAGAGCACTTAGGCAACTTTTGAATATTGTTTAGGAAGAATAGAATAGGAAATGATATTTGATTATACCATACCATGTTTTGGGAAATTTTATATATCATGATGGTATTTTAGGGGATTTAATGACCATTAAGATAAATGAATATTTGTACTATGTAAATAAAGATTAAACATAAATTGACCTTGTGACCAAAACTTTTTAAATTGTGGGTTGGGACTCCAGGGTTGCATAACTGAATGTGGGCATTGCAAAAAATTTGGCAACAGTAAAAGGCAACAAATTGTTCTGTCAAGATTTTTTCATAGCCTTGTGTTTCAGATTTTCCCATTCTTCCCGCCCCCGTCCCACCCCCTAGATGGCAAGCAGTTCAATATACGTTATACATGTTAAGATATATGTTAAATCCAATATGTATAAACATATTTATACAATTCTCTTGCTGCACAAGAAAAATCAGATTAAAAAGGAAAGAAAATGAGTAAGAAAACAAAATACAAGTGAACAACATCAAATAAAGTGAGAATGTTACGTTGTGATGTACACGCAGTTCCCACAGTCCTCTCTCTGGGTGTAGATGCCTCTCTTCATCACAAGATCATTGGAACTGGCTTCAATCATCTAAACTCATTGTTGGAAGGAGTCAAGTGTATCAGAATTGATCATCATATAATATTGATGCTGCTGTGTACAATGATCTAGTTCTGCTCATTTCATTTAGCATCAGTTCATATAAGTCTCTCCAGGCCTCTTTAAAATCAAGATTTAATTCGTTATGTAAAAATAAACAAGCATATCATCTCATTATTACACAAATTTGCTTTTATCTTTAAAATGTGGTGAAATCAAACAAATATCAAAGAATTGTTTTAAAATAAATTTCTTTATGCTTTATCATCAGTAAATGTTTGATATCTATATTTATTTTATGTCCCTATATACACATGTTCATGTAAAAATTTCTCTGGGGAAAAGGTTTCACAAGTGGAAAAAAGTTTAAAAAGCCCTAACACAATCTCTCTAAGTAGAGAATGACATCTGCTCTTTAGCTTAAAACCTTACAGAATTAAGTAGCAAGAAATCATCTTGCATATTAGATAGAGAACAGACTTGGAATCAAAGAGAACTGGATTTAAGTCTGATCTTTGACCTTACCATCAGTCTAGCTTTGGGCAAGCCCCTTAAATTCTCAGTTCCCCAAGTAACCCTCTGATATCCCGGTAAAGATAAAATGTTTACTAAGTACTTAGTGTTTTCCTGGCTTACATTAATTAAATATATTAAGTAGAAAAAAAAAGTAAAATGAGTGTGCATTTTAAAAAATGTTAGCCCTGTAATTAGAGAAATGTAGAGGTGGAGATACTAAAAGGTGAACCACTTTGAAAGTAATTATGCTGCTTTTCTGGTATCTGATGGAGGCATTTTGCTGTTGTGTATAATTCAAAAGCAATGTGATGACAATTGCAGGTAGTTGTTAAGATTCTCCACAATCTTGTTGGTTTAAGGCAGAGCCTGAAGGGCTAAGCCATTTGGTGAAGTTGAGGAGAGAAACAGAGACTCAAATATACCTTTGGAGCTCAGCAAAGGGCTTACCTGAAGCTCAGTGGATACACTGAAAATATGCCCTTATGTGATTGCTTTCATACATTTAGCTGGTACACTGATTCTCTAGGAAGGAAACCGTGAATCCAGTGGTGGTCTATTTGTATCTCCATGCCCTGCCCCCAAACCTCACCCAATTCCCCAAAGTGTTTTATGAATCATTATTATGCCAGTAATCAGCCCAGGTATATTTACTGGAAAGGGGCATTTATGATAATACATTAATTCAGATATATCTCAGGATGTATATATGAAAAGATGATTGCTCTTTGGACTCTGAGAATATTAGGTAGGTAAAAAGGGAGAAGGCCTTATGGCTTAGAAAAACCATTGGTGTATAGACCTCTCATTCTTAAGTCCATCTCCATCATGAATTCCTTCTATGATTTTGGGTTAGTCATTTTCTCTATTTGGTCCCCTTGCCCCTTTTGTTTTTGTCAGTATGCAAGAATCCAAGAACTCTTAAACAAAAATCATTTTTAAAAATTAAATTATATATATATTTTTTCAGTTAGCAAGCATTTATTTTCTCTTCTTCTCACTTCTGCCTTACTAAAAAAAGAAAAAGAAATAGGAAAAAAGTAAAACAAAAAAGAAAACCTTTGTCACAAGTAGGCATCTCAATAGTCAGCTGTAACCTATGTTTCTCTATTCCAGTAATCACTCTGTCTTCCATATGTTTCCTCCTACTCAAAAACCAAAAATATTGAATGCAGGGGAATATTTTGCCAACTAGAATGTTGAAATGCATGACCAAATTTTTTTTCCTATTCCATGAATGGCTGGATTCCTATAACTGTCTCCTGTATATGGTTCTCTGCTTTTGGACAAGCAAAAGCAAAGATATTTTTTCCTAATCTTCTGATTTGATTTATTTAATGTTTTCCCCCCAGTTATTTTCAAAACACTTTTTTTTCTTTTGTTTTTAAGATTTTTGAGTTCTAAGTTCTCTCCCTTATCCCCACCCACCATTAAGAAACTACATGTGAGGGGGCAGCTAGGTGGCGCAGTGGATAGAGCACCAGCCCTGAAGTCAGGAGGACCTGAATTCAAATCTGGTCTCAGACACTTCCTAGCTGTGTGACCCTGGGCAAGTCACTTAACCCCAATTGCCTCAGCAAAAAGCAAAAAAAAAAAAAAAAAAAAAAAAAGAAAGAAAGAAACTACATGTGAATTTATATAAAACATTTCCATAAAAGTTAAGTTGCGAAAGAAAACATAGCTCTCCCACCCTAATGAAAATAAAAACCCTCAAGAAAAAATTAGTTAAAAATAAAGAGAGCGATGGAGAGAGAAATAGCGAATGCTTCAATCTGAATTCAGACTTGATCAGTTCCTTCTCTGGGTATAGATAGGTTTTTTTTTTCATCATAAGTCCTTCAGAGTAGTTGTGGATGATTGTATTGCTGAGAATAACAAAGTAATTTACAGATGGTCATCCCAAAACATTGCTATTAAAAAGTGAAACATCTTTTATCAATGGTTAGCAATCTATTAAAAGCAATGGAATAGTTTTATGCCCTTTCCTTTTGGTGATCTAGTCCTGGAGAGAGAAAAAACAAAAGGGGACTATAGGATACTTCTAGAAAGCAGAGAGCAGTGCGATAAACTGGAAGTCTGGAGACCTAAATTATATAGTCTGTCTTCTGTTCTTCACTAATTGGATGAAATATGTCAATTTATAGCCTTAAACCTTTGTTTCTTCTCTGTAGAATTAGATGCAAGGATTTTTCATATATGTTTTTTAATTATATCTGTTAAGGTATCAATATAACTTTTATTTTTCATCATTTTCATTTCTCAAGGTATTCCTTTCCTACTCCCTCCCAGAAAATGATCATTTGTAACAAAATCATTAAAAAACAGAGAAGGAAAGGATGGGTTAATAAAACTAAACAACATATTAATGGATTATATCACATGCAATTTTTCACAAACTTAGTCTGCCCTAAAAGGGAAAAAGGTATTCTCTTACACATGCCTCCTTTGAAGCTAAGCTCTATTACAATTTCACAGTATTTGGTTTTCATTTTCATCTCATCTTTTAAAAAAATTATTAAACTAATTGTTTTTGATTAACAAGTAATTATTTTCTGTAAGTCCCAATTCATTTTCTCTCACTAGGAGGAAGAAAAGGAAAAAATAAAAATCCTTGAAACAAATATACATAGTCAAGCAATGACTTATTGGTTTTGTACAAAAATATGTGACTCATTTTTCATATGCCTGGAATTCTTCTCTCTCATCATTTCTACTGGCTTTCCTGGCTCCCTACAAATTTCAGCTAATGTCTTGCCTTCTGCAAGAAGTCTTTCCTGTTGCCCCTTAAAGCCAGTGTCTTCCTTGTGTGGATTGTAGCCAATTCATCCTATCTTTAGCTTATATTTATATAATTATTAGCATATTGTCTTCTTCATATGATCTTTAAGGGCAGAAACTGTTTTTCTCTCTTTCTTTGTATCTTCATCACTTAGCGCTATGTCGGGTCCATAGTGGTTACTTCATAAATGCTTGATGGCTTGTTGTTGACTTACTGTTTGGTTTCTTGTTCCTTTGTTACTTACATTGTTGTAGTAATTGTGTGCATGTGTATTTTTCTCATTCATTTTCATCAGTTTTATATCTTCGGCTTCTCAGTATTCTTTATATCTATCACTTTTTATAGAACCATTATATTTTACTATATTTACACACCAACATTTTAGTGATTCTTCATATAGTATATGCTTTGTTCCCAATTCTTTTTCACAAAATGCATATGCATATGCACATGAGTGCACACACAAATATTAATAAAATATTCTGGTTTCTGTTGGATTTAAAAAAATCACTGACCTTTTTTGGATATATTGCCTGGCAGTAGCATATTTGGATAAATAGAATTTAACTGATGAGAATATTTCTAATAGCCCTTTTACTTCTAACATTCAATATTCTTGAAAGCCCTTCTAATTCTATATTCTGTGTTATAAAGTCCTAACTCCTTCATCAAATAAATCATATTTGTAAAGCATTTAACTTAGTAATTTCTCAGAAGAGGGATGAATGTGTTTTTAACAGTACACTTGTGATTTATTCTCATAATATGCCAATACTCTGATATTAATATGGCAAATTAATATGCCAAACAGTGATGGATCTCACCAAGGTTTGAAAGGGAATCATGATATCAACATTCCTCTTTGGAGGAAAGTAGGCCATGTGCCTCTAAGTTCTTATTCACTGTTGTGTCTCACCCTTACATTGTTGGAGATCAAGAGTCAATGGCTAGTCTTAGTAGCTTGACCATAAGGATTATTAGATTTTTCTCATTACTAAATATTATCCTTTCAGAACTTCAGGGGATAGAGAACACAGATTGACAGGTTCCAATCCTAGCATTCTGGTCTCCCCTTGTCCCAAGAAGTTTTGATGATATGTCCAAACTACAATTGATTGATGGAACAGATAAAAGGTTTCCAAGATTTTTCCCTTCTATTGTAAACAGTATTACATCCCTTCAGTCATTTACTTAAATTTACTTTTTTTAGGGTGGTCCTGTATCCCCTGGCTCTCTCATCCCTAATCCTCTCTTCACTTTTGTTATATTTTTTTAAGGTTTTGTTTATTAAATGCTCTCTTCTGCTTTTATCTGCTTAAATATTTTTGTCCTTTTCTCTCAAATAGATTCTTCTTTTCTCTCCTTCCCTTCATCTAATCCTGTTCATTGATTTTTTTAAAAATTTCTTTTTTGTGTGCTTTTTTGGTAATGCTGGAGAAACTGAGGCAAGATAGAGATTGGTTTTTAATTTTAATTGTGTAGAATTTAGACTAGCCAAGGCAAGCTGGCTGCAAGGGACTCATCTCAAAGCATTGAGCAGCAAGTAACTAATGCAGAAGATTTTTATGAGGCTCCAGGAATAGTGGAAACAAAGGCAGGGAGGTGAGGATACTGGGTGAGCAGACAAGCCATAGTTCCAGAAAAGTATCATAATATAGTCCTGACAAGTTGAGGATGAGGATAAGAAGGTTGAGGGCAGGAGGGAGCGAGTTGAGGAGCAATACTCAAACGGAGGGGAAATTACCCCACCAAGCATTTGAGATAAGGCACCTAGAGTTTTATGACTCAGTGGTATATAAGGCTTCTTTTCAGGCTGATTCTCTCAGGCTTGATGGCAAGGGAGGGAGGTGTCCATAATCATTTTGTTCAAAAAGGATTCCTTTTATTTATTTTCAATTTTTACTTTCTGTTTACTCTAGATGTTCATTTTCTGATTCTGTACCCCTAAAATCATCTGGCCTCTTTCTTTTCTTTATATCCTCCCCAAAACCACAGCCTCTAAGGTATCAATTCCAGACTTTCCCCTCTAGGCACTTTCTGCCATTGTCTTATAAGGCTTACTCCATGGATTCCTCCTTTCTATAATTCCTCACTCAGAACAAAGTGAATTATTGAAGAGCTAGAGAAGATTCTGCCCCATGTTCAGATACTCTACTTTCCATCCTTCTCTAATTTATACCCTTTCTTTTACATTTTTACATTTTCCTAGAAATCTTCTCTCTGTGTTGATGTTCTTCCATTCTTCCAAATGTCACCATCTCCAGGGGTTTCAAATGCCCCCTCCCAAAACAAGCAGAATTTTCAAAAACTAATTTACCCAGGCTTCATCCAGTGGAAGGTCCTCGTCTCCCTTTATCCATGGAAGTATTTATCAGTGGAACCACTTCCCATCCCCAAAGTAAGGCTTCTTTCCTTTATTCTCCCTTTTCTATCTCCCTGCCTCCTCACCTTCTCCTTTGTAGGCATTTCTCTTCTGAGATCACAGATTTCACCTTCTCCTCATTATATGATCTTGATTTTATCTGAATGAATTACAAACTCCTCTCTATACTCTTGCCCCCTTCTGCCTTCCACATTTACCCATGTCTCCAAGCTTTGTTCATAATGTCCCATTGACCTCTTTATTGTTTTCTCTACCAGATTTCTGCCCTTATCTGCCAACTTGTGTACATCTAAAAGAAATTATCTTACTAGTGTTGTCACTCTGTTGCTCTTGTTGTCCATGTCTGCTGCATTTATTCACTCCTTCATTTCTGTTGTTTGGGATGTCTGAGAAGCAAATAATCTCTTCAGTTTTGATTTTCTTTCTAAAAACATTTTTCAAACTGATAATTTAATTCTCATTTTTGGATTTGTATTGTCAAGTTCAGATTTGCACAATAGGTCACTCTGGGCTGCATCCTGTGCTCCAGTGCTCTTTGGAACACATTATTCCATTCCTTCCTCTTTTTTCTAGTGGTTGCAGAATAGTCTTGCATTATTCAAATGTCCTTTCCTTTGTATATGAAGGTCTTTCTCTGGATGGCTTGCTGAACTTGTTTCTGAATTGAATTGTTAAATTTCACCTCAGTGTGCCTTGGAATTTGTAGCCCTCTCCTACCTCTTTTTTGCAAGCAAAAAAATTATGAATTTTTCAATTGGCATTTCATTTTCTATTTTCAGTAGTTCTGGGCAGTTTTCTTCTATTTTTTCTTTCATTATGGTATTAAGATATTTTGTCCCATCATGTTTTGAACGATCCTTAGTTTTTCTTTGCACATCCTCTTTGAGTTCAGCATATTTTTCTTGCATAGTAAACATATTTTCTTTTAGTGTTTTTGTTTTTTGCTTGTCTTCTGTAGGTAGCCATTCACTTCTGTGTATTTGCATTCTCAACTTTTTGTTCTCTTTTGTTTCTCTAGTGAGACTTGCCATTGCAGATT
The DNA here is from genome assembly GCA_023553655.1 of Myrmecobius fasciatus. Lineage (NCBI taxonomy): Eukaryota > Metazoa > Chordata > Mammalia > Dasyuromorphia > Myrmecobiidae > Myrmecobius > Myrmecobius fasciatus. Next base: position 409,852 of record JAJPUD010000511.1, read on the forward strand.
TAATTTTTTTTTCTATTCTGATCATTACTTTTTGTGTGCAGGCCATAAATTCTGCTCTCATAATTCTCATTTCTCTTAAACCACTCAGAAACAGCATGCTGTGGTTCAATATTGTCTTTCGAATTCCACAGGATTTTCTGTCTCATCAATTGAATCATTTTCATTTATTTTGCAGTATCTATTCATAGATTCCTGAACTCCTTTAAAAGATCTATAAGTCATCTTTGTTTTTCTTGTTACTGTTTTTCTTGTTGATTTATCTGTTTAAGTTCAGTCTTTGAGAGTTTTCTTCTTCCTGAAAACATTGGTATTTTTATTCCTTTCTTTTTTATTTTCCTAATCACTTACCTGATTATGCTTTCCTTGGGAATTAAATCTTCAAGAATTTCCCCCAACATTGGGAAATTCACAGTTGCTCAGTTTAGATCTCTGCCCTATATGACTTTTGGCTGGCTAGAACCTAACTGAATGCTAGGCTTTTTAGTGGATTGCTATACCATCTATATATGTATAGGGTTCTGTTCTAGTAATCTGTCACACTTTTCTGTTCCTTCTATGACTTGATACCAGCAGGTGTCTGTTTTCCCTGGGAAAAAAACTTTAGAACTTTATAATATTGGTCCTTCCAGGTTGTAGACTTTTGCTCTTAGCCAGGCTTTGCTTCTTAATAGGTTGTAGTCCAGCTGGTTGTTGAGACTTAAGCAAAATTTCATAGATTGGAGCTAGAGTTTCCATATCAGTAGGAAAGAGAGTGAAAGGTGTCCGAGTATGTTTTGGTGTAAACTTGTGTCATGTGCTTTATATCCAAAAGATATCTGATTCCTAACCAGCTGAATGGGACTCTTGTCTCAAAGCATCCAACACCGAATAATTAATTCCAGACATTTTTATAGGGCTCCAACTATCAGGGAAACAAAGACAAGTGGGGGGGGCAGAACACTGGGTGAGGGGACGAGTCATAATTTCAGGAAAGGATCATAACTTACTTTTGACAGGTTGGAGGTCAAGAAGTTTGGGAGCAGGAGACAGCAAATCTAGGGCAAGAGATAGTGAGCAATACCCAAGCATTTGATTTAAGCCACTTGCAGTTTTATGATTCACTGAAATGTGAGAGTGGCCAGAGCTTAATAAGGTAAAGAAGGAGAGGTGGCCATAATAACTTTACTCAAGGCATAGCATAATAATTCAGGGAAACTGAGGCATAATAATTCAAAGAACTGAGGCAGGGAAACAGATATTACAATTCAGGGAAACTGAGGCATTACATTTTCAGTTGTTTGCTAACATAAAAAATATTGCTAGAGGGCAGCTAGGTGGTGCAGTGGATAGACCACCAGCCCTCAAGTCAGGAGGACCTGAGTTCAAATCTGGTCTCAGACACTTAACATTCCCTAGCTGTGTGACCCTGGGCAAGTCATTTAACCCCAATTGCCTCTGCAAAATATATATATATATATATATATATATATATATATATATATATATATATATATATATATATATAGGTGTAGTCACTTTATTTTCATAATTCTAATTTGTTTTCCAAAATGGTTGTATCAATTCATAGCCCTGTTAACAATGGGCATAAGCCTGCCCATATTTTCACAATTCCTCTATCCTGTACTACTTTTGTCTTGTGTCATCCTTTCCAGTTTTCTGGATCAAACATTCATTTTATGCCTTTTCTTTTATCCACTTCTGGAATTTCCTCTTTTCTCCTCAACTAACATCTCTAAAGACTTTCTCTCAGTAATGCTTATTGACTTTTCTTACTTTACACAACAACAAATATGCACTAACATTGTATTGTAATGTTGATTATATTAGTTTATGCACTTCATACTGAAGATTAATAAAGAATTTTATGCTAGAGAAAAAATTATAAATCACTCCACCCTATGTGTCAAGGAAACCCCAAATGGGGTCACAAACAGCCTGAACAACTGAACAACAACAAAAGCATTTTATATCTGTGTATTTATGGGGATATATACATATACAAATATGTACATATTTATATAGTAATATGTGTATATGTGTATAAATATATATTTGCTTTTATATTCCTATTTCTTTTTAACAATTCTGTGAAATAGATGTAATTATTATTCCCATTTTTTCAGATGTAGAAAGTGAAGCTGAGAAGGGTTAAGTAACTTGCAGGTTCACAAAGCTACTAAGTATCCGAAAAAGTATTTGAACTCAATTTTTCCTGACAAGTCTAACATTTTCCTCAGGTAATATTGTTTGGTATCTGTGTTTGTGTCTTATTCCTCTGCTAGATTATGGAATCTATGAGGGACCGTATATAATCTAAACTGCAGTTCTTTCCAGTCCTAGCATCCAGTTTAGTAATTACTAATAAGTAATTAATTTATGTTTGAAGAATGGATGAATGAATGAAAAAATGAATGAATGAATGGGAAGATTCAAGGTAGCCAATCTGGTCTTTTAGGTGGTAGTAATTAAACAGATGAAGGAGGAGATAGACCATTCTATTCTGATTCTCACTATTTACTCATAGCAAAAATGTCCCCCTAACTTAGCCCTCCCAGCATTCCTTTGCTGAGGAAATCACCCAGAGTTTTAGTCCCGTCACTCAGCGTCCCAGAAACCTTCTTCTGGAGCAGATCGGTGTCCCCTTTTCCTATTTTTCCAATCTAGTCTCCCTGTCATACTATATTTCTCCATGGCTTTCTCTCCATCTCATTTTAATTGATTTTGAAGTGTTAAGGCATTTTAGTTAAGTATGAATTTGTGTTTTGCTGAAATCAATCTCTTTCTGCAAGCTTGCTTTCCCCTTCTTTAAAGTCAGCTAAATTTTGCCTCCCCATATTAAATGGCTGCAGGCTGAACTAGCTCTGAGTTGATTATATAAGGCCAGAGCAGCTCAGAAACATCTTGGCTGTGAATTGACCTATTTTGACCCAGAAATGCCAGTTCATTCAAGAAAACAGTACTTGTTTCTGTGAACAAATGCATTGCAGTGTCCATGGGCTGAAGATGTCCCAGCTGAGAGTGGGGGAGGAATTCTAGAGCTGTAAGGACTTTCTGGTAATGAAAGACAGGAGAGTCAGTATTCCTGGTCCCTATTTATTAATGATGTAGACTTGATTCAACAAATTTAATTAATCTCTAGACTTTGATGGGTCAATGATCGCTTCTAGGTTCTCTTCCTCCACTATGGGAGCTCAGAATTCTTCTATAGCTTTTTATCCCATATAATTCTTGTTTCTATCCTTCTATCCATCTTCTCGAGAAAATCCACCCAATGGCCTAAATGCTTCCTGCTTTGCTTTCTTTTATTGATTTTTGTTAAATCACAAACAACACTTGGGTGGTTTATCTATTCCTTCTTCTCAATACACAACTGGCCTACTTCCTAAGTAAATTGTATATATCCCTGATGAAATTCAATTCAATTTCATAAACATTTATTAGATGTTTAATATATCTGATTCCACTAGAATAAAAGATTCAATAAGCATTTATTTATTGAGTTCTCATTTGTGTGCAGAGCATGGTGATTGGCTCCAGGAAGGACACAAAGTTTAGCAAAGCAGTGGCTCATTTCCCCATTGAACTCTCATCCAGTTGATGGTTATCACAAAAAGCTAAATATACAACATTACATGGAAAACATATTAACAAGGTAATAATCAAAATGATACATGAGCTTCTATGAGGTCAGTGATTGTAAACAGCAAATGAAAGCAGGAAAGGAAATCCTTTCTGGAGGAGACACCATTTGTATTGATCTTCAAAGAGTGGCTAGCTTTTCTGTAGGCAAAGGGGAGGAGGGGTGGGCATTCTGGGCATAGGTAAGTAATGGGCAGAGGCCTGGAATCCTGAAGATTCAAAGTGTGTCTGGATAACAGCTAAAGTAAAGGGCACGTGCAAGAGAAAAGAAGCCCATAGAATGATACTGACCTCCACTAGTGGAGAGAGTGAATCCCTTTGGGATTATTGACTCATCAATACATGGTATTTCTGTGGAAAGACCAGACAGAGGGCTTTGGTACAGATTCTGTCAATGGTATCACTGTGGCTTTGTGGCTTAAAGATGGAGAAGAAGAGGTCAGAACAGGAACTGGATGGTATCAAGTGCCAGGCATTGTGCCAGCTATTAGGGATAAAGCAATCTCTACTCTTAAGGAGCTTATGTTTTCTTGGGGAAATCAAGTACATAGGGAGAAATATACACACGTATGCAAATATAGACACACATAAGGCAGAACTACATATAGACATATGTACATATATATATATATATATATATATACACATATGGGTATATACATATATATGTATGTGTATGTATAACCATATATATATTTATACATATACATAGGCATATCTATCTATCTTTATTTCTCTGTGTGTGTATTTATATATGTATGCATATATATATATTTCCTATTCCTCCTTCTAAAGGCAGGGAAATCCAGATGACTTAGATGTGTCAGTCATGCTTCAGGCTTGGGTTTAACTCTCTTTTGAATGACCTTTCCTTTTCCAGATTAATTATATTCAATTGTAGGAGATAAGGGATTGAATTTGTTATGATTTTATACTGAAACAAAGGGTGAGTAAAAAATCTCTGGCTTTCAGCTGCAAATATTGTAATGATTAATATGTGAAACTGTCCAATGGAATCATGTAACTCCTTCTCTACCAGGCAGTACATGCAACATTTGCTTAGCCAGGTAATGACCCTATGACGAAAAGGTCATATTTATTTTCCTGTATTTCCTTTATTTCCACTAATGCTCAGGTGGCATAAGTGGCCCTAGTTTCTATGCCTAAGGACAATATAAATAACAGTAGCTGCTAGAATTGACTCTTTGAGACAATGATACCTGAAGATACTACAGAGATGGTTGCTTTGTAAGGATTTTTAGAGGCTTTATCCCACTACTAGAAATGCAAGCTCCTCTATTTAATTTTATCACCTTTAATAAAAGTTCTTTTTTTTTGCTGTCTTGATTTTTCCATCATTCAAAAGCAGGTTTTCCATGGATGACCTCAACCACGTCCCCTGCTCTAGACAATTCTCTTAGACTACGGGTTACATGGATGCCTTCTTGTTTAGAAAAGGGGTGTGTGTGTGTGTGTGTGTGTGTGTGTGTGTGTGTGTGTGCAGGTGTGAGCACAAGAGTAAGTAAAAAAGATAATGTTAACAACCCCTCAGAATTAGTGCATCAACCTACATTTGTAGAGGGAGTTTGCCAACTTTGTCCTTTTCCCTTTGTACAAATGAAATCAGTGATCCATTCTCTATCCATCTTTATCATTATCTATCTCTATTCCAATTTAGGGAATAATTAAGAGATGCTCAGCATCTAGTACTAGAGTGGTAATAGATCTTGAGCACTTGTCCTAAATTAAACTATCTCTGTAATATTGTTTGGATTTGACAGGCAAGACAATGGATATTTATTAAGCACTTACTATGTGCCATTCACTTTGTTGAGTTCTGAGAGTACAAATACAAGTAAAATAGACTCTTTCTCCTCAGAGATCTTATAACCTAAGGGAAAAAGACAGCACACAAAAGGGAGTTGGAGATTGGAGTATGTCAAGATATCTAAACGTATAGGGTAAGGTGCAAGATGTGGAGTAGAAGCCCAGAAAGTCACAAGCATAGCTGGGAGGGAAATAAGTTTATCCTTGTACTAAAATCCATTCCCATGCTCATTCTTGATTACCTTACTATAAGAAGGACATTTATTAGTTAGAGTAGAGAATCTACTGAGGAAAGTGACAAAGATGATGAAGAGCCTTACCATCATGTCCTGTGGGTACTGGTAGAAAGAACTGAGTAAATAACATGAAAAAGAGAAGTCTGGAGGGAGGTTAGGAACATTGTGACTTTATTCAACTATTTAAAGGGCTGTCAAAAAGACAAGGGGTTAATTTGATTCTTTTTGATCCTATATTGCCAAACTCTTCCATTGCTTATGGAAGCTACAAAGAAAGAAATATTATGTTTATATAAGGAAAAATCTTCTCAGAAACTAGGGAGATTTTTTCCTAAAAGGAAAATAGGTTAATAAGATAAGAGTTTGTCTCCTTAAACAGAGATTAAAAGAGAAGATATTTGCCCATTTTATTTTCATAAAATAAGCTAAGCCAGGATAAGAATCCAGGTCTCTTGATTCCCAATGTCTTTTTTTTTTCATTTGATCATGGTAACTACTATATACATACCTTGGAAATCTTTATGTTTGAAGAAGATGTAAATGTGTGTGTGTGTGTGTGTTTAATGATATAAATAAGAGAGGTACCATAAAAGACACCTAGAATTTGCCAGAAGACATGTTCAAATAACAGTTTTAACCTGGGTAACCCTAAACAAATTATTTACCCACTTTAAGCCTAACCTAATTATGTTAACTTTAATTCTTCATGTATAAAATGAGACTATTGGACTAAATGATCTCTAAATTCTCCCTTAGTTCTAAAATGCTATTGATCTATAATTCTTCCTAACCACTTAGGTGGCTGCCTGTTCTACAAATATCCAGCTTTTAGCCCTGAACAGTAGTAGTAATAATCACTCATGCACCCCAGGGAGATGAAGTTCCCTAGAGCACTGAGTGGTTCATGTCTGAGTCTCACTTTGTACAGTTGTCTTTATTCTCAATTGGTAATAATATCTGTGTGTTCTTGGAAAATGAGAAGGAGGTAGAGCTGTGTGGGAAGACAACCCCAATGCTTTACCAATGCCCTGGTTTCCTGCAGGTCATATTCTGCATTATCTTTTTTATAGTTTGCCAGAATCCATTTAGAGGATATTTGATCTGGTTTGTCAGACTTCCTTTGGTGGGTAGGGAGAGAGGCCTCCTTGAAAAAAAGTGCTTGGATACTGCAAGGATACAGAACTCAGTAGCTAGAAATATTAAGTTGATTCTGTAGGCTTTATCAAGAAGGACTACCCCCTGTCCTGGTTTGCAAGCAGGGAAATGGTCCATGTGTATCCATCTTCTGAGTATAGGGGGTCTTATCACAAGAGATCTGCCCACCAGAAAATGAATTTTTTTTCAATTATGACAATTCATGCTAATCATCTGCTTTGATGTAGCCAGGTTGGTATTTCCTTTGGTGGAATGACCAGTCAGCCTGAGGAAAAAAACCAGATCCTTCAGAATTTGGAGTTGTATTTTTTTACTTACACAATTGATGAAAATCAGACAGCTGGGTGTGTATCTCAGTTTATCCACTTACTAGTTCGTGACTTAAATATCATACCTTTTTTGGACTGGACTTTTCTTATCTATGAAAATCTGTGACTGAATTAAGGGGATGTTTATGTGGAATTTGTGAAGTAGTTTTTTTTTTAACATTTTGATGAATGTGTTTCAATATAATTGGTTTCCTTTCTAATCTTAGATTTGTTATTTTATGCATTTTGAAGCATTATCAAAAGGGGTCCATACACATCACTAGGCTGCCAATGAGATCTATGACACACAGAAAAATGTTAAAAACTCCTAGATTGTTTGGATTCTAAATGAAATTCCCCTCCAATTCTGATTCTGTGTATTTCTGCCTTGTTTTTCCAAGTAGACTTTAAGTTCTCAGGGGATGAGGCAGATACTGTGCCTTTACCTCTTTGTCACATCCTTTCTTACCCCCATAGCAATTAGCAAAGTCCAATACATTGTAGTTAATCAGTGAGTCAGCCAGTCAATAAATGGCTTTTTTTTAACCATTTACCTTGAAGTGATTTTCACGAACCTCTGGACGTGAGGCCCACAGATACTCCAGTTATCATTGGATAGTTTTCAGAGAATCTATGCACTTGAATAGTAAAAACAAAATACATCTCTATTTTCAGCTCTTAGAATAATGTCTGGCATATAAGAAATGCATAATGTTTGTTTACTGATTGACTAACTTCCAAATGAAATTTAAAATTTTCTTCTACATTATTCTGAGAAGAGGTTGTTAAGATTCCACCAGACTTTTGAAGGGATATATGACATTAAAAACAATTAAAAACTCTTGGTCTAGTCTTGCCCCTGCTTTTTCGTAAGTGAGGAAAATGAGGTCTTTCTGATTCTGAATAAAGTGGTTTTTCCATGGACAGATTGTTGTGGTTGTTGGTCTGTCATTTGAAGAAGACCAGTGACATCATGAAAGTGATGTCTTGAAAGATGGAGAGATTGAAAGAAAATGGGAAAAACAGAAATATAGAGAAAGAGACAGAAACAGATGGAAACATACACAGAGAGACAGAGAAATAGGTGGTAGAGACAAACAGATTGAGAGAGAGAGACGGGGTGAGGGACGCTCATATTGAAGAACATTAGGATGAAAAGCAGATTGCTGTTCTTTAGGAGTTTTATCTGAGCTGGCTGCTTATTCTGCACCTGAAGTCATAATCGCCCATTTGTGACGGCATGCTTTCAATAGCAGCCAGCTCCCGCCACCCTTGCCAGGTGGCTTCCATAACTTCGGGCCCCCATGCCCTTTCTTTTTCTTAGCAGGGTTCTCACTGAAGTCAGAGGCAGAGATGGGCCCGTGACCAGAGGCAGCTCTTCAGGTACAGAACTCCTGGTAAGAACAGATGGACTCTTGAAAGCCAGCTCAAGCTTTCCCACAAATATGATTAATACTAATTAAGAAAGGAAGCAGCAGAGAGGAGCTCAGCTCCCAAAGCAGAATGCATTTTCTCTGACTTTATTGGGAGCCAAACAGAAGGTCTTTAATTGTGCTTCAGAAACCATCATCACTGAGTCAAGGAAGCACCTTACTCAGAGGACGTGCAGGGAGTGGGAGGAGGGGGAAGAACACTGAATCCTAAACCCAAAGACATGGGTCCAAATCAAAGCTCATCCAATCACTATCTGTCTGGTCTGGGTTTTTTGGTCTCAGTTTTCACATCTGTCCAATGAAAAACTCTGACTCAAGGATTGCTAAAGTTTATTCCATGGATCAGATATTAAGATTCTATAATCTCTAGAATATTTTCTGACTATATCCTGGGACCTACCAGCTACAGTTTTCTCCTGAGAGTCAGAAGAACTTGTGTTCAAATCTTGCTTCCAACGCTAATTGAATGACTTTGGAAAACCATTTAACCTCTTAGTACATGGTACATAGTAGCATCTTAATAAATACTAGTTGACTGACCCTAAGTTTCAGGATCCTTATCTTTAAAATGGAAAAAAAAATAGCCTGTACCTTTCAGGGTAGTTGTTAGGATCAAATGAATTAACACTTATAAAATACCACTTGATAAACCTTAAGGTGCTAAATAAGTGATTTCCATTATTAATATTATTTTTCCTTTTATTTATTCATTTTTTAAAAATTCCAACAGCATTTTATTTTTCCAACTACATGTAAAAATAGTTTCTGACACTCATTTTTGTAAGATTTTGAATTCCAAATTTTTTTCTCCCTCCTTTTCTTATCTCCCCATTTCCTACATAGCAAACAATTTAATATAGATTACACATGCATAATCATTTTAAACTTATTTCTATGTTTATCAAGTTGTGAAAGAAAAATCAGAACAAAAAGGAAAAACAAGAGAAAGGAAAAGCAAACAAAAAAGTGAACATGGTATTCTTTGATTTGCATTCAATCTCCATAGTTATTTCTCTAGATGAGGATGGCATTTTCTTTCCCATGACTATTGGAATTATTCTGGATCAGTGTATTGCTGAGAAGAGTCATGTACATCACAGCTCATCACCATGCAATCTTGTTATTACTGTGTGCATTGTTCTCCTAGTTGTGCTCACTTCATTTAGCATTAATTCATGTAAATCTTTTCAGGCTTTTCTGAAATCAGCCTGCTCATCATGTCATATAGAACAATAATATTCCATTTCATTCATATACCATAACTTATTCAGCCATTCCCCAACTGATGGGCATCCATCCAATTTCCAGTTTTTTTGGCCACTACAAAAAGGACTACTACAAACATTTTTGGGCGTGTGGGTCCTTTCCCTTCTTTTATGATCTCTTTAGGATACAGACTTAGTAGTGATAATGCTAGATCAAAGGATATGCACAGTTTGATAGCCCTTAAATCCTAGCTTAAATGTTATTCCTTTCAAGCCTTTTATTATACCTTCCTTCTGTCTTTTGACTGTTGTCTATTTGTTTTATGATCTTTCCTCCTTCCAAACTTATGTAGTGCTTTATTTGCTTCTAAAGTACTACATAAGATTGGAATATTATTGTTGTTGCTGTTTAGTAGTTTTAGTCATGTCCAATTCTTCTTGACCCATTTGAGGTCTTTTTGCCACATCCTTTTCCAACTTATTTTACAGATGAGGAAACTGAGGCAAACAGTATTAAGTGACTTACCCAGGGTCACACAGCTAGGAAGTGTCTGAGGCTAGATTTGAATTCAGTAAGATAAGTTTGCCTGACTCTAGACCAAGCACTCTTATCTACCACATGCCCTCACTGCCCTCTGATATACTTAGGATGCAATAAGTCATAGAAAACTAAATAGTTTTGAGTGCTTAATAGGTCCTGGGCTCCATCAATCATCAGAGTGCAAATATTCCACAGGAAGCGCTCTTGCTTCCTATAATCTTTACATTTCTCTTTGAGTCCAGCGCAATGCTCTGCACAAAGTAACCACTCAATCAAATATTGCCTGAGCAGTCATAGGAGCTAATGATGACAATGATTTGTTGAATGCACATGTTATTTCTTAATAACTTCAATAGTCTTATTTCCAATATTTGCAATGTATTCTGGGTTGGCCTTTTGAAAAGACATTGTCTTCAAGAAAACTCTGGACGACCATTTGTTGGATATACTGTAATTCCTGTTCATTTCAGATGGTCACTGAGATCCCTTCCACATTTCACTTTTCTTAGATTGCTGGTTGCTGTCCATATCTTCAAGATGATCATAAATTCAATAATTTCGTTTAACTTTAAATTAAAAAAAAGTATTCTGGGGACTATTCAATGAACATACCTTTGACACAGTCAAAGATTAGGGTTAGTATTTCTCAGTAGAAAGCTCATATTTCATCCTCTCAGACTTATCATGATTCTCTGTCTCATTGAGAACACAGCTGTCACGATGATTACTTCAAGCTTATCTGGCCTAAGAGGAGCACATTTTTCACCCTTTCACTCTTTTATAATAATTTGCCCCCAGTTACTGGAAACAAAATTTTGCACATATTTTAGAAAATAGTATTTTCAATTTCAAAATAATGAAACTTGTTTTATAGAATAAATAGTACTTAATTTCCAATAATTGTAAAACACATAAATATGTGTATGCACATAGATACCTGCATATGTACATTTCACATAAATTCTAATTTTTTTGTATATATTTCTTTTCTGTACTTGATTTCCTCATCTACAAAATGGAGATGCAGGGCTTGGACTAAAAAAAAAATCAGTAATAACTGGAATCTAGTTACTTTATAGGATTCTCATGAGGAAAGCATTTTGAAAGTCTACATAAAATATAGTTTGTGACCAATAGAAATGCCAGAAATAATAATAACACATTATTAATATCATTATCTTTATTCAGCACTTCAAAGATCAGTGATTTTTTTCTGTATGGACATTTCATCAACCAATGTAGATCTCGGTAAGCATGCCTATCTAAGTAAATATTTTCTAAATTTTATCTTTAATTTATGGGAAAAACAAGCATTTACATAACATAGAACAATAAAAAAGATGATTGCATATGAAGCTGCAAATCAGCACAGCACAACTTGCTATTCCTTTTAAATATCCAAACTAAATTGTCATTTAAATTTATTTTTTCTTCCCCCTTCTTCCGTCAACTAGCTACCATTAGACACAAAATGGTATACATACATACATATATATGTATATATAAATGTTAAATTATTCTATATATACTTCTATTTATCAGTTTTTTTCTGGACGAAGATAGCATCTTTCTTTGAATATCCTTTATAGTTAATTTGGGTACTTATAATTGTCAAAATAACTTATATGCTCAAAGTCACTGTGAAAACAATATTGATATTATGGTTTACAATGAAAAATATTAATTATTTTTAAAAGTAATGTTTGATTATAATTTCTTTTTGCATCAATTACATTCCCAAATGCATTACTTCTCCTTTTTCAGGTAGAAATTATATAAAATAAGACTAAAAAGAAGGGAAATAGATTCAGCAAAACTAACAGACATGGAACTGTTTGACCTTTTATGCAATGTTCCAAACTCACAGTTTCTTATTTGTCTTCTTAGGTACCCTGTTTGGTTATTATAATTTCTAAGTTCTGATTACTTTGTTATTGGTGTTTTTTTATTTATATCATTGTAGTCATGTTGTGTTTTCTTTTACTGGTTCTACTTAATTTTTTTTATATGTAGAAATGGTTTCCCATGCTTCTCTGTATTCATCATATTCATTTCTTAAAGTACAGTAATATTCCACATGTGACACATCTATTTAGCCATTAAGTTTATTAGGAGTTTCTGTGCTAAAAAAATCAAATCCATTTCTTGGTCACCTTCAGATGATGCTCCTTTTTATCACTGGAACAGAAGGTGTGGGCCAACAAGGATGTTCCCTTAAGATCTATCAGCTTATTTGCTCCAAGCTCTAGGCACATTTATGTCCTTCACACATAGCAATTATGTTCTTAGATATGTAGTCTATCCCCAGGTCTAGGCTTGAAATCTTTCTAGTTTGGTAGAGCATTTATTCACACCATGATGAAGCATCATATGGGAACTTGAAGAATAAGGTGGCAGTTTCAAGAGACCCCTTCCTTTATGTGACCTAATGTCACAATTTTTTGAACCTTTATTTCCTCATCAGGGTATTGAAGAAATTAGTCTGCCTTGCTTCCCTTATGGAACTATTATGAAGGAAGAGCTTCTTTAAATAACAATGAGAGTTTTTATTATTTGGAATACAAAAATATGCTAGAAATATCTTTATGATTAATAAAAACCCTATATTTAGTAACTAGCACTCTCTCTTCAGAGTTTTGCAATAGGGCATTTGAGCTTTTATAAGCTCAGCATGTCCCAGCTGGGTCTCATTAATATTTTGTATCTGAGTTTGTCCTGTTGTTGACTAATAATCACCACCTGCAAGAGCCCTCCTGTGTCTGGCCACTTGCTAATTGCAATTCAGTCACAATGGACAACTCCCCATTCTATCCAACCTTTTCTTGCTTCTTCATCTTCACTTATTCTGCTGCCCTTTCTGAGATTGTCCTTTCTAACCTTGGTGCTGCCATATTGTATTCTTCCTTTCATTAAAAGCACAACTCTAATGCTACTTTTTGCAGTAGAATAATGTGAGTTAGTATTACAAAACATTTTAGACATAATAGAGTCCAATATTCTCTTTAATAGAAAAGAAACAGTCTTAGAAAGATCAAATGACTCAATATGGTAATAAGTAACAGGACCAAGACAGTTTCAAACTCAAATGCAGAGGTTTTTTCCCACTATACCACTCCTTCCCTATTCTACTAGAGCAAATCTTCTTTAACAAATAAATTTTAGTAAAGTTTATGGACCCTTTTTCAGTATAATACTTTTATTGTTGCTCAATTGTTTTTCATTATGTACAATTCTTTCTGACCCCATTTGGGGTTTTCTTGGCAAAGTACTGGAGTGGTTTGTCATTTCCTTCTCCAGCTCATTTTATAGAAAAGAAAACTGAGGCAAATAGGGTGAAGTGATTGGTCCAAGGTCACTCAACTAGTAAATGTCTGAGGCTGTATTTAAACTTCAGAAGATGAGCCTTTCTTATTCTAAGACTAACAATCTATCCACTATACCACCTATGTCCAATGATATTTTTGAAAGCATTAAAAAATAGGATATTCAACAAAATCAATTATATTGAAGTATAAGTAGTAAAATGTTTTTTTTTTAATTAATTGACCTCAGATTAAAAAAAAATTGACCCAGGAGAGGTCATTTGTGTGTTACCTTCTACCTTCTTTAAGAGTTTCTGTCTGTAGTTTTGTCTGGACCTTTGCTTTATGT
>JAJPUD010000511.1:423856-454190 GCA_023553655.1 Myrmecobius fasciatus
AATAAGGCAACAATTGAGGAGAGTGTTTTAAAATTTAAAATACTCCAGAAATCCAAGGTTATCACTCACTTTGATCCTGGCTGACAACCTGACTAGCAATACTGAGTTCCATAACCCAGAGGTCTCAATTGCTGCAACCTAAAGACTTGACTTCTACTCTGTTGCCTGAACATCAGCTATTATTGTTATAACACAGGCCATCATTCAACTTCAGAAGAGATTGCTGAGAGCTAGAGTAGTCAGGGAAGATTCTTTTGAGGAGGTTGGACTTATTTAGGTCTTTGGTGAATGGATGGGATTTAGAAAGAAAGAGAAAACTTCCAGTGAAAACAATGGCATAATTAAAGATAAGAAAGTAGGAGGAATATTCATGGAATCCTTAAGGATTTATTTGTGGAAACTGGTTGGACTAGAATGGAGGGAGTCTGTTTGAAAGTAATGGGAAAGTAGTGAACAGATGAAGGTGAGGAGATGAATGGGGTGTTAGATGGGGAGCAGATTATTATGGTCATCATAAAGATTTTAGGGTAAGAGAGAATTTAGACATCATTTAATTTAAATCCTTTTATTTTACAGATAAGGAAACTGAGACCAGGAAATGGACATATGATGGGTGTAATAGAAAGATTACTTGACTTACTCTCAGAAGACTTGCCTTCATAGTCTATCTCTTTTTTTTACTAGCTCTGTGACTGTGAGCAATCTATTTAACATTTCTAAGCTTCAATTTCCACTCCAAGAGCTTGGGAAACAAGGGTTATAGTTAGTAGACTGGAGTTCAAATCCTAGTTCATTTATGTGCTACCTAGATCACATCAGGTAAGTTGGTTAAACTACAGGTCCTCAGTTTCCTCATTTATAAAATGAGAAAGTTATATTAGACACAGTATTGCTTGAACTTACTCTCAAGTTGAGGTGGTAGGGACTGAATTCAGAATTCTTTGAATGTCTCTGAAGATTTTTCAAATGCTTTGGCTCTGATGTGTTTTGCATATTGCCAAGCATTTTTTAAACCCACATGTAATTTAAGGAACATTTAATCAATACCGTCTTGATTCATTTTTCCCTTAAATCATCAGTATTATTGTTCTGAAGAGCCTATTTGAAGTTCAGGAAGGCTTTTAAGCATTTTGAATAACCATTTTCTTTCCCTGGCTCCTGTTTTTTAAGTTTCTGTTCTTAAAGATACAGTTTCCAATAGATGAACAAGTCATAAGTGACTGTTTTCTAGTGGCTTAAATACTGCTCAGTGTATATTAAATAAAGAATGCTTCTCCACCTTTTATTACTCCTCCTCTTATTATTCCCCTTCTTCTTGCTTCTTCTCCTCCTATTACTATTACTGCTACTGCTACTATTAGTTACAATTTCTATGGAGTTTTATGGTTTTCAAGTCATTTTTCTCATTACCACACTATGATGTAGATTGTGCAAATGTTAGCACTCCCATTTTATAGCTAGAAAAATGAGAAATAATTTGCTTGTGGTGACATAATGCTATATAGATCAAGGTCAGAAACAGTATGACACACTGTCTCTCCGTGGTCTCAGAAAGCAGTGACTGGAGCTGTTTATAAAGTTATACATTGCTATGTTCGTTAGAACAATTTAGAAGGTTTTTTAGTTATATGATTAAATGTCCTGGGATGTTTTAAGCCAAGGATAAGGCCAAGGAAAGGTAGGGTTGAGTGAAATAATTTTAAGGATGAGAAATACTTGAGCATCTGTAAAGGCAGAAAGGGAAAACCAAGGGATGGGAAAAGGCTAAAGGTTAAAGAGAATCCTTGAGGTTTCACTTTCCTGGAAAAGACAGGAAGGGTTGACATTAAGGGCATATTTAGAGAGATGAACCTAAAAGGGAAGAAATGACCTCATTAGGAAAACTTAGAGAAAAGGAGAAGAGAATGGGGGATGATATGAAGAGATTTTGAAATGAAGGGAAGGGTAGAAGAGGGAGTTCATATGAATGGTTTCAATTTACTTGGTAAAAGTAAAAGCAGGATTTTCAGTACTAGATTGGAGTGTAGAACAATTCACTGTGGGAACTTGAAAAGGGAAGAGAAAGTTTGAAATAATTCCCCCCTTTGCTTCCCCTCCCCAGGTAAATCAATTAATAAAGGAATTAAAGAGATGCTTTCCAGATTGTGAGGAATAGTTAAAATTGGAGAAAATAGAGATCATGAGGATCATGTGACCTCCTCTAATTCTATTTAGAAAGAGGAAAATGGAGTGGAAGAGGTAGATAGTGGGAATAATATAGCCCCAGGATCTGGCAAAGGATGAGCAGGAATGGGACAATGGAATAAATTGTTTAAGATGATGACAATGTGAAATAGAGCTTATAATGTGGTCATTGGCAAATAAGGGAAGGCAATGAACTGGGAAAATACTGATTGGTGGATGGTGAGAGTGGAGATAAGGGTAAAAAATAAGTTGGGAGAGGTGAGATCTGGAGAGAGAAGGGAGGATAGGAAATTATAGTTTGTTAGATGAATGCTTGATTCTTTGAGTAAGGAATTACTTGTGGGTAATGATGAAATTCTCTCTGAATCTGAAGGATTTAAGGAGACTTAGGGATTCAAAGTTTAGACAGAGCATCAAGATGAATGATGAAGTCCCCTAGAATGAGGACAGGAGTTGAGGAGGAGAGGAAGACAATTTCTGAACTCCTTGAGAAAGATGGGAGAACAAAAAAGAAGTTAGGTGGTTAAGATCTATCTCTCAGGTTTCATGTCTTTCATCTCAGTTCCAATTTCATATCCAAATCTCAGTACCATCTATGGTTCCATGTCCTATGCCCCAAACTTTAAAAATCACCAATTTATTCATTTTAAAATGTTTATTGATAATATACATGTGGACATGGTCTAAGTACTTTTGTGGGACAGTGCTGAATAAGACACTATTTCCTCTCTTACTGAGTTTCAGTGTGATAGGAAGATGAAACCTGTCTACCCACATACCTATTCACATACATAAAATGTCAAGTAGAATCTTTTACATTTCATAAAGAGGTACAAAAGGTTGTCAATCGAAAGGAAAACAAAATCACTTCCAGATTGAGGGTGTGGGAGGAAAATGATTTAGGAATGATATGACATTTGAGCCCGATCTTAAAACATGAGTATGTTTTAAGCTAGTGAAGGGGAGAAGATGTAGAGAAGAACTTGAAAATGTATAGCTGAATCATACATACACATAACACATGTATGCATATTTGTATGATCATTCATGTGTATTTATGTGCATGTATATGTAAGTAGGCATATATACAGCACAAATGTACATGTATAGATGTATGTACATACATCTATACATGTACAAATGTATGTCATATATATTGTATTGTATGTGTGTTTGCAGAAATATTTATTTATTTCCATGTGATATGTATACAAACACACACATATATGTTAATAATTGAAAGAAGAAACTTCTTGTTTCTGTCTAAATTCATAATATTTCAAGTGTGACAGTGGGGTCAGAAGGAGAAATCACAAGATCCAACTTGTGATCACACCAATGTATCAGGCATCTAGGAGATTAAATGGCTGGAGTGTTAGGACGGGAGTCAGGAAGAACTAAACTCAAATCTGACTTCAAATAAGCCTTATTAGCTGTGCTATATAACTCTGGGCAAGTCTCTTAATCTCTTCTTCCCCTTCCCCCAGTTTCCTCATCTGAAAAATGAGGATAATAATAGAATCTATCTCCCAAAGTTGTTGTGGGAATCAAATGAGTCATTACACTAATATATGATACCTAATTATGTTGATTTAATACACTTAATTCTATATTATATTGATTACATATCATAGTATATTTATGTATTATGTATAGAGTACTTAAAATATTAAAGTGCTATGTAAATGTTATTATTATTATTAATCAATCAATCAATCATACTTAATAAGCATCTAATATGTACCAGGGACTGTGTTAAGCCTGGAGATATAAAAAGAGGCAAAATTTATTATGATTATTATTTCAGTTTCAATTGTGTCTGGGAAATACATGCAGCAGTCTATCGAAACTTTAAAGAGATAGAAATAGTTAAAATCTCCCTGACAATCCTTGTATTTTATTTCCTGATTCAGTTCTGAATCCATGGAAATTCCAGTACTCCTCCCAGTTTCTTTCTCTCTTTAACTTCTTGAGCAAAATCACTCTAGAGAATTCAAGGTTACCAGCTTGGCCAAGTCTTTTGGTTTATAAAACTTATATCCTCATTTAGAACTACTCTTCTTTTGCCACAGGAAATAATTGCCGTTTCTTAATTCCCAGAAATTAGTCTAATTTCAAGAGGAGAAAGGGAAGGGGGTGGTTGAGAGAGAAAGACAGACAGAGAGACAGAGAAACAGAGACAGAGAAAAAAGAAGACAAGAAAAAGAATTATAAGAATAAATGTTAGAAGAATGAAGAAGAAGAAAAGAAAGAAGCAAGAAGAATGAGGAGGAGGAGAAGAAGAAAGAAAAAGAAAAAAGAAGAAAGGAGAAGAAAAGGAGAAAGACAAAGTGGGAGGAGGAAGAGAAGGAAGGAAAGAAAGGAGGGAAAGAAACAGAGAAAGACAGAGAGAGACAGAGACAGAGAGACAGTCACACACAGAGAGATATGATATATCTATATAGTATACATTGGTACATTGAAAGTATTAACCCTTTTGCCTATGGGATTTTAAGATTTGCAAAAAGCCTTCATCACTACAACCCTGTGACGAATCTAATGTGGAGATAATTTTTTACATTTTGCAGAAATAAGAACACAAGCTCATAGAGGTTTGTGACTAGCTCTAGGTCACCCAATTACTAAGTGTTGAAGCTAATAAGCAGAGAAGGAAGAATAGCATAAATCTAGATGTTCAAAGGATGTCATAATGGTATGGTAAAAAAGACCGAGTTTGAATTCTGTTTCTGTACTCATTACTTTAGCAAGTCCCTATCTCCATTGTAGAGTTTAGTTAGTTAGTTTGTTTTTTAATCAGAATTAGGAGAATGTTGGACTTGAGGACTCTAAGGTTGTCTCTATGATTCTATCAATCCCTTCCTGCCCTTAACATGCCATAGACTCAACCTACCTCTCCCTGCTGCCCTTATTATTCATAATATAATAGCAGGTATAATTTTTCATTGTCCTACAAATCAAACCTTCAATTCCACTGCCTTCACAGAAGTCTAGCACTTCACTCCATCTTGGAGTCACAAACATTGATTTGTATTTTCAAACCCTTATTTGAAATCAAATGCTTATTATTATTATTTTTCTGTTTCTAGGGATCAGTCTTTGACTTTGGAGTAAGAAAACCAACATTCAAATCCTAGTTCTTTCACTTAATGCTTGTATGATCTCAAGCAAATAACTTCCCCCTCTTTAAGACTTAGTTTCCTTATCTATAAAATGAGAATATTCAATCTGATGGTTTCTAAATTGCCTTCTAGCTCTCAATATTATAGGGAAAATACTGTGGCCAATTGGTAATAGAATTACACATTTACCTGCACTTATGGTTAATATCAAGTTTACTTCAAATCTAAAAATATTCCCTTCCTTATTTCTTTTTTGAAGGGTGACCCCAAACACAAACCAGGCTTGACCACAGCTCACAAATGTATATACTTAACACATCTTGAAATATTAAAATGCATCACGAGCCAGGAACAAGGTAAACATTGTCATTCCTGGCAAGGAGGATGGTATTGAAAGAACCATTAGTGTGATTTATATCTTCAAAGGGCAGAAGGGCTGTTTGCCTTATGGAGGTTCCAGAAAACTAAGCTGGAGTGGTTACACAAAACACTGATGTCACTAATTGCTTACACAGGGGATACCTCCCCCCTGCCGTGCCCTACTTCCTGATGAGGTTTGCCACAATCCCTTCAGCAAGGTGTGTAGTGCAATGATATGATCAATAGACTAGATTTGGGGACAGAAGATCATGGTTTCAGTTTGGTTTCTGTCTCTTGCTTATTCTTTGACTTTAGGTAAGTTCTTTGATTCCTGCCTGAATCTTGATTTCTTCTATTAAAAAGGGTAAAATTGTATGTGCACTACTTGCCTTACAAGGTGGCAAAAATCCTTTGTATCTTGAAATGTATAGGAAAGAGTTAAACTAGTTCCTTCCTCAGTCTTCTTTTTTTCTTTCCAAGACCTTATTGTTCATGCTCTCCAAAGTTCTGTCCTAGGTCCTGATCTCATTTTTCTCAATTCTCTTTGCTTGGGCAAAATCATTCACTTCTGGCTTCCACAATTATCCCTCCTCAATAAAGATAACCTCAAAATTTATATCTGTTGCCCAAAAATGCCCTAAGGGAACTAGACATTAATTCCAATGGTGCCTCAAATGCATCATGTACAAAACTGAGTTTCCTTTCTTTTGTTCTAAAGCTGTTCCTCTTTCTGAGGTTAATACATTGATCTGTAGCACTACCATTCACTCTGTGTCAGATGATGTTTAAATCTGAGATTATTGATGACTTACCAATAGGGCACAAGCCACATTTCATGTGCATAGACGGGCTTTAAGAAATATTTGTTGAATTTAATTTCAATCCTATCCAATTCAGTTCATTAATAACTATTGCGACAATAAGGAGGACCTACTATTTGTAAGGCAGTATGTTAAGTGGAAATACAGAGAAAAACATAAATAATTCTTATAACATAAAGGAGGTTACATTCTCAGATTGGAGGTGGAAATAACATGACAAAGGTATCAAAGATGAGCATTGCTGCCCTTACTGTATTAAAATGTAGTTGTGAAATATTTAAGAAAATAAAATGCAATAGAACATAGATGTTAATATATTTCAAGTCAATATATAACCTGTAAGGAACTTTATGTATGGTTTAGTGACCCTGTTTCTATTTGAGTTTGATACCACCGGTATATAATAAACAAGATATTTTAAAAATTACAGAGCAGGTATAATCACTGTACTAAATATTTTTCTTTTTTATGAGAGAGGGTTCAATATCATGTAGTGGGGCAGGGGGGGAAGAGAAAGGGGACATTTAGATAAATGATATTAAAATAAGAGGCAATTGATAATTTTTTAAAAACAAAAGTATATGGGATCTAAATTATGAAGTTATTTGCATGCTAGATTTTGTTGAGAGTTTTGTATTTTATTTTAGAAAAAAAAGAGGGAGACATTCTGTATTCTCAGGGGCCTGTCATCTTCAAAGCCACAACTCAGGAATATTAATTTGGAAGCTCAATGGAGGAAGAATTAGAAACGAGAGAATGGAGTCAGGAAGATCAATTAAAAGGTAATTGCAGGAGCCTGGGTGAGAGTTGATGGGGCCTGAATTAGGCTGGTTGCCTTGTAATTGGACAGAAGACGACAAACAGGAGACATGTTGTAAAGGTAGGATCAACAAGATTTGACAACCCTTGCAACACTGGATGAAAAGGGAGAGATGTTATAGAACCGATTCAGGGGATCAAAATTTTAGAGATGGAAAAGACAATATAGAGGTTGCTAATCTAAAATCTTACAATATATATTATAATAAGCTCAAGATGAATAAATGTCTTGAATGAATGTAAAGGTCATACCACATACATGCAAAAATAGTAGGGAAGAAAACCAGGTAGCTTTAATAACTATGGTTAGGAGGAGAATTGTTAATCAAACAAAAAGTTGATGAGATCATAAAAGATAATACAGTCAATTCTGACCACATAAAATTCAAAAAGCTTTTGCTCCAATAAAATCAATGAAAATAGAATTAGAAGAGATATAGTAGAGTGAGGAAATGTTTGCATCAAATTTCACCACTAAAAACCAGATTTTCAAAACATACAGGGAATTGATGCAAATATATATTGTCACAGCAAGAATCATTCCCCCAGAGAGAAGCCAATCAAGCATGTGAATAAATAGTTTTTCAGAACAAAGAATTGTATACTATAGCTGACTATGTAAGAAGCTTCAAGTCACTAATAGTAGGAAACATGAAAATCAAAACATATCTCAATCTGCCAGACAAACTGGCAAAGATGATTAAAAAAAGGGAATAGTTACCTTTGGAACACCTGTAAGAAGAGGACACCCTAACTGATTATTGATGTATAAGAAATATTTTAAGACTTTTGGATTTCAATTTGGCATTATTGAGGAAAAGTGACAAAACTACCACAACTTTTGGTCTCTATAAGGCATATAAACCATGAAAGTCAAAGGCAAAATGTCTGTTATTAATCAAGCAAGTTTTTATTAAGTGAATG
Source organism: Myrmecobius fasciatus (assembly GCA_023553655.1). Lineage (NCBI taxonomy): Eukaryota > Metazoa > Chordata > Mammalia > Dasyuromorphia > Myrmecobiidae > Myrmecobius > Myrmecobius fasciatus. Next base: position 432,084 of record JAJPUD010000511.1, read on the forward strand.
AAAATAAATGAAAAATCATGTACTAAGCATTTATCATGTTTCAGGTACTATTTTAAATACTGGTGATATAAATGCAAAAGTTATTAGTCACTGTCCTCAAAGGGCTTATGTTTTTTTTTTCCTTGCTGAGGCAATTGGGTTAAGTGACTTGCTCAGGGTCACAGAAGTGTTAAGTGTCTGAGACCAGGTCCTCCTGACTTCAGGGCTGGTGCTCTAGCCATTGCACCACCCAGCTGCCCCAAAGGGCTTATAATTTAATGGGTAAGACAATGCATAGATATGTCGTGGCTAAGGAAGAGAAATTTTGCCTGTGAAAGTTACTAAAATGGTGGATGAGACAATTAGAGAGGAGCCACTTTAGGCATCTGGGTAGTGTGTTGTGTAAAAGTATTGGATTTAGAATCAGGAAATTGTTGATGTTCAGCCATTTTTCAGTCACATCTGACTTTCTGTGATCCCATTTGGGGATCTTGGAAAAGGGACTGCCATTTCTTTTTCCAGCCCATTTTACAGATGAGGAAACAGAGATGGGCAAACAAATTGAAGTGACTTGCCTAGGATCACACAGTTCAGATGTCTGAAACTATATTTGAACTCAGCTCTTTCTTACTCCAGACCTAATTCTCTATCCATTGTGCTCTTGAGACATTTACTAGCTGTATGACTGAGCAAATCACTTGATATCTGCCTGCCCTCAATTTCTTCAACAATAAAATGTGCATAATAATAGTACCCATCTTCTAAGTTTGTGGTGAAATTCAAATGAGGTATTTGCAAGGCATTTAGCATAATTTCTACAACACAGTAGATGCTAACTAAGAGCTTATTTTCTTTGCCTTTCCCTGATATAATCAATGAGCAATTAGCTTTTATAAAGAAATACTACAAAGATATAGTAACATAAAGTGTAAAAAATACAGCTCTAAAGTAGGTGAGTATTCCCACCTCCATCACTTTCATCCCTGTAAAAAGTGGGTTGAAATTCAGAGTAGTAGCTGTAACACCTTTGTCCCATTGATTTTACTTACTGATCTGGTACAGCCACTGGTTTGAGTTGCTTCTTTATCATAGGATATGGATACTTGGATCATTTCATTGCTGACTTTGTATTCTATAGGCTATGCTGATATTTCACTTGGCTCAATTGCCAGAAAACTCTGGTATAAACTCTAGTTCCTGGAACCCTGGTGCTTTTCTCACCTTTTGATATTCATAAAGTTGTAGTCAAGTCCATCCCAACTCCAATACTCATTCATCTAAGCACAAGATAGAATGAAACACAACACAGCCTTCAGTAATAACAGAACCATATGCTCACAGGCCACATGGAGTTTACTCAGATAGGGAGAAAAAGAACTAAGGAATCTGTCTCCATCAGAAGGTTTGCAGCATTGTACCCCCTTTACTGGAACACAGTCAGGGAGAGAGATTGTTTTGGCTACCTATAGTGCTTTTTGAGTAGCCAAAGGGTTATTATTATTTTTTCTCTTTGTAATGTGGTAGGTATGAAAGAAAGTCACAGAATACTTGCTGATACTCTGGAGTGGAGAACTCTTCCCTCATCTTGCCTTTCCTTGTTATAAGGATTTCCAGAAGCAGTTGACCATCTAACTATATGAGTGGCAGCAGACAAAACAATGAACAAGGTTAAATAATTGAACATTCATAGGTTAATGTGACTTTGCATATGGAAACTGAGACAAGTAACGTTTTTTTTCCCCAAGGTTTCAATTTCTTCATTTGTAATGAGCTTTGTGGCACAATGTATAGAAGGATGGTTCTGAAGTCAGGAAGACCTGGATTCAAATTTGACTTTAGACACTTCCTAGCTGTGTGATCTTGGGCAAGTCACTTTATTCTGTTTGTCTCAGTTTCCTCATCTGGGGAAGAAAATTGAAAAAAATTCTAGAGTCTTTGCCAAGAAAAATCCAAATGGGGTCAAAAAGAGTCATACATGACTGAAATGATTGAGTGATCAAAATAATAATAACTTTACAATAAACATAAAGCTTGATACATTAAGGTAAATTTGTTTATTCTCTTTGAAGGATTCAAAAAATTTCTCCAATTAAGACATTCACCAGCCCTGAAGTCAGGAGGACCTGAGTTCAAATCTGGTCTCAGACGCTTAACATTCCCTAGATGTGTGATCCTGGGCAAGTCACTTAACCTCAATTGCCTCAGCAAAAAGCAAAACAAAAAACAAACAAAAAAAAAAAACCCAAAACAAAACAAAACAAAACCAAAAGACTTATTGCTGATTTGTAGATATTGCTGTTGTGAATGTAGTAAATAAATGTAAGCAGAACACTTGAAAACCAGAGAGATTAATAATACTCTTGTAGTTTGGTCCTAAATGAAGAAATTACAGGTGGGCTTTGATAACTCCTTAAAAGTCATAGAACAAACAAACAAACTTTGGCCTTGGAAGAGACCCTGACTGATAAAAAAAAATGACACTGGGTTTTAAAGAAATGCTTGAAGTCATATGAGCTTCCCTGTAACCTTATTATACTTTTAAATAAAAAAAATAAATGTTTTCCTACATCTCATTAAGGCAAATTCAGCCCATCAGTCTTCACTGTTTTAGTTTAGAGTCTTAATTCTTCAAAGGTCTCCTCAGACCAGGCTAGATACCACACCTACTAGAAGTATTGATGGGGCTCTTCTAGTCCTCATGGGAGTATAGATTAAGGCAATATAGTTCAATGGACAGAGCAATGAATTGGGAGACATGAGAATAACAAGACTCAGTGGAAAACATATCACTGGGACTGAGAATCAAAGGATGTGGGTTCAAATCTTGATCATCATTTAAAGATTATGAGACTTTGGCCAAGATCTCAGTTTCCTCTTTGATAAAATAATGAGATTGTACTAGATGGCCTCTGATATCTTTTTGAGCTGTAATGATTTCAAAGATTAAGCAGCAGCATGATCTTGGACAAATCTCCGAGGATCAATTTCTTCATCTGTAAAAATGAATAATAATTCTATTATCCTCAGGGTTGTTGTGAGAACAGGGCTACATGAACTGTTTGGTGATATAGAAGCAAAAAAAAAAAAATATAAAAATGGCTAAGTAGGAACTGTGCCTGTGATTATTCAAGTAGGGATGCACAGGGATTTATCCAATTAGACTCAGATGGCCCATGGTGCTTCCATTCACAGGGAAATTTTGCTTTTTTTGTTTCACTCTGTGTTTCAGTAGAATATATCAGCATAATTTTACTTTATACAATTCTTTCTCAAGGTCATACCAATATTTAAGGGAAGTCTTAGTTTTTAACTTACATCTTCAGAATCCGAAGACCACAAATTTAGAGTAAAAGAGGCATTAATAGAGATCCTTTCAGACTCACATAACTCCCAATTTTTCAAATCCAGGAACTCCAGAAAGGCATTTTGTGTATATCAGTTATCATCACAGGGAAGTAGCAAGCATTGCCAGAGTTACTCCACTTTAATGTCACTCCTGAGTCCCCATCAGTGTGCTATTATCAACTAATAGTTAAGCTCCATTAGCTTAGAGAATACATATGGCCAAGGAAGACCTCACAACCTTTAGCCCTGCAAGTACTTTTCTCCCTTCATGTAGTCCCCATGAATTTCCCTTTAGGCAGAGTACTCAGATGGGTTCTGAAAACTGATACTTTTCTATGAGAAAAAGCTAACAAATCTCTCCCTCCTGAAAGATCCAGAGCACTGAAGCTGCCATCATTTTCCAATGAGTATTCAAATTAACTTATTATACTTCCTGTCTCCAGCAACCATGGCTATGACCTCTGGTCATCCTGAATCTGGTGGAACCTCTGGATCTCAAGAACTTATTAATTTCTGGGTGCTTCCATATCAGATATCAGAATAATAATTTTCTCTAAATCAAGGAATAAGAAACATCCCCCCTTTGATCTACTCCTTCCCCCCATACACAGAAAGGTCCTATGTGCTCATATACAAATGGCAGCTGAGTAGAGGACTACAATCAATTGTTTCTTCCCCTACTTTGTATCTTAAAGCAATATTGCCTCACTCCAAGCCAGAAACAAAAACAAAACAATTGAGATAGCTAGATTATACTTTTTTATGCACATTTAATTCTATCTCAACATCTCCTGAGTCCTTGGTTCTTCTGACTCCATACTTAATTAGAATACTGTTCATCATTATATAGTACTAATCCTTCTGTCACTCATAGCTGGAAACAGACTCATAAAGTTTCTTTCATGGTTGAATTAGAAGTAGGCAAGAAATATCTATATATTCTCTATTTAATGTAGAAAAGGAAAATTAAATTGTGCTCTTGTGGTTACATTTGTAACATACAGAATCAGAAACTAAGTCCCTAACAAGGAACTGACTTGTTTAAAATCATATTGCTAAGAGAATAGCAGAGCCATGATTTGAATTTGGGCCCATTTATTCCCCAAAGTCAATATTCTTTCAATTAGACCACACTGTTTCTTAGCCATTGGGAGGGATTTTTGAAAGACTCCAATATTGCTTTGTTCAATATGCCTACAAGAAATAACTCACAAATGAGATAATAAAGCCTTTGCTGAATTTAAAAGCCCTACATACATAAATGCTAAGCCACAATGAGAAGATTAGCTTCTTCCCCAGTAGGAGAGGGATTATCAAGCAAATACATAAAGTTCCTCTTACAGCAGAGTGCTCACCATGAATAATCCATAAATATTAATTGACAGTCATCTCTCCATTCCCTCTTTCCTCATAACAACATTTCAGGTGTGCTACCCCATTAGTCACTCACTTATACACAGTAAAACAGTATGTGTACCTCCACCATTATATTCTACTGTGTGGCTATTTTCCACTTTCTAAACTGGGAATGATGGAGTAATTTAGTCCTTTATCTTCAATGAGTGCATTCACATTGGGCAAAGTATTTGAGATATGACCAATTGCTTAATATTTTGTGTTCACAAATTTGAGGTCGACTCAAAGGAAATTTCCTCTGGCTGTAATGCCGGAGAAACTGAGGCAAGACAGAGATTAGTTTTTAATATTTTATTAGAAGAGAATTTGGACTAGCCAAAACTAGCTGCTGAATGGGATTCTTGTCTCAAAGCATTCAGCAGCCAACAATTAATTACAGAGACTTTTATAAGGCTCCAGCTATTGGGGAAACAAAGGCAGGGGATGGGGGAGAACACTGAGTGAGTGGACAAGCCATAATTCCAGGAAAGGATCACAACTTAGTCTTGACAGGATGGGGGTTAAGATAAGAGGGTCAAGGGCAGGAGAGAGTGAATCTAGGGCAGGAGATAGTGAGCAATACCCAGTTATTTGATATGTCACCTGGAGTTTTATGACTCTCACTCAAGTGTGAGAGGGGCCAGAGCTCTGAGGCCTCAATTCTCTCAGTCCCAATGGTCAAGGAAAGGGGGAGAACAACAATTTCACTCAGGGCATAGCACAACAACTCAGGGAAACTGAGGCACAGCAAGGCCATAGATAAATCGAACTAAGACTCTTGGTCTTCTCTCCTATCCTATCTATCTCTCTAATAAGCTTTCTAGATGTATTCAGTTTCTCCCTCCCTTTTATGATCTAAAGACATCTTTGACTTGGCTTACAACTGACAACTGCCTAATTATTTTATATTCTATTTTCTGTTTTCCAGTGTTCTTGCTTTTTATTCTCATATGGGTAGGAATCAAGAGAGTGCAAATTTCCACCCCATTCTATATCCAAAGGACTACTGAACTGTTGAATTTTTTTGCCATTTTTAAAAACTTCATTAAATGTTCCCCTCTCCATGAAGACTTCTCTGATTTCTCTCTTTCTTGAAATCCTTTTTTCCTTCCTCAACTTTCAGACTTCTCTTTTTTAATCTTTTACATACCTTTAGCTCATTAGATTGTGACCGGTCTCTGAGAACAAGGGCTTTCTTTAGCATCTAGGTAGCACAGTAAATTGAGCTCTGGACCTGGAATCAGGAAGACCTGAAATGAAATCCAAAGTGAGACATTTGCTAGCTTTGTAGAATATCCTTTGTCTGCCTCAGTTTCTTTGCTTGTAGCACTTACCTCCCTTGGTCTTTGTGAGAATCAAATGGGACAATATTTATAACGCATTTAGCCCCTGGCATATAGTAGTGCTTAACAAGTGTTTCTTCCTTCCTTTTTTTGTATTTCCAATATTTAGTACAGTGACCAGTCCATAATAGGTACTTTAAGGTAGGTACTTGTTGGATTAACTGACTTTAGTGTATTTTAATATGTATTATATTTAGCTCATTTATAAATTCCTTGTAGCAAAGAAAATGTTTTATTTCCTTTATGTCTCTCCCTCACCATTCCTACACCCCACTTCCCACATCTAGTATGTGGTTCTGCAAGCTGTAGTAGCAGATACTTACTTGATGCTTGTTGAATTTAATTAAATGGAATTTAATTAATGGCCTTCATTATCAATGAATAGCCTCAGTTCTATTATCTAGGGTAGCAGTTCACAACTTTTATTGTTTCTTCAACAAATATTTACTGAGAACCCACTGTATACTGCCTAGAGAAAGATTGGGAATAAGGATTGTAAATATATACATGCAAATTAAATTCAGCTGAAGGCCAATTTAAAACCTGCCTAGGACTCACATCCTCAATGATGTCATTCTAGATTATTAAAAACAACATGGCACCCCCACACTCACAGTTCAGACACCAACACTCTGAATGCTTATTGTCTTTGCTTTTGATTTAAAACTAAAAGGGACTTTTGCAATATTAAATTCAGGGCTTCTTAATCTGGGCTTTATAAACTTGTTTTATTAATATTTTGATAATTATATTTCAATATGGTTGATTTCCTTTGTAATCCTCTGTATTTTATTTGAAAATATTTTCCTGAGAAGATAGCCATTGCTTTTACCAGGCTGCTCCATGGGACCATGACAAACAAAAAAAGTTTTAAACTCCTTTAGTTCAATTCCCTTATTTGACTGATAAGAGGTAGGTGAGGACTTGATTTGCCTAAAATAATAGTGGTAAGGTAGCCTGTTCATCCAACAAATGACCTCAGGGGGGTGATGTCTTGATTTGTAAATGAATTGGATTTAAGTGAGAGTTGAGTGAGGTAGTAAGAATCAGAGGTAAGATTTAACTTAGTCTTTTCTTCTATAATAGGGTTGACAGCCACTTATTGCCTTCTGCATACTTTTAGTTTCAAGTATTATAAAGTTGAGGGGCAGTGTGTTAGATTGGGAAGCCTGCTGAGTTTAGGAAAAGAGACCCTAGGCTATAGCTCTGATGCTAATGATGTGAACATGGGTGAGTCTTTTAATTTGTCTGGATCTCAGTTTTATCATCTGTAAAATGAGCATAATAAATATTTATGCTGCTTTCTGTCTAAAACTTTTTGGAGGAAAGCACTGTGCAAGTCTTAAAGGACTATGGAAATGGAATTATGGCTGTCTCTTTATGCAATACTATGTTCTGTCTCCTCAGCTACATATAGTCAGCAATATTGAACATTAGTTTCAGAGTCTGAGCTTGAATGTCATTCCCACAATTCCCAATGTGTGACTTCATTAATACTTCGTAGAGCCTCCATTTCATTATCTGTAAAATGGGAGCTTTGGACTTGTTGGCTCCTCAAGACTTGAATAGTCTGTGTTCCTTTAATTATCATACTAAGAATTTGAGAGTCTTTCTGGTATCTAACATGCTTAAAACACATCAGCTTATATGATCTTCATAAGGGAAGGTAGGTGACAGTGATAGATGGTGGAATTTGCAATCAGGAAGATCTGAGTTCAAATTCTGCTCCAGAGATTTGCTTAGATGTATAACTTTGAAAAAGTAATTTAATTTCTGCCTAAGTTTCCTCATTTATAAAATGAGGATAAAAATAGTTTTGACCTCCCAAGATTGTTGTAAAGAACAAATGAAAGTAAATATTTTAAAGACTTTTAAGTTTTACATAAATGCATTTATTATCATAAATGGGGAAGCTAAGTGGTGCAGTAGATAGAGGGCTGGGCCTAGAGTCAGGAAGACCTGAATTCAAATCTGGCCTCAGACAGTTACTAGCTCTGTGATTTTGGATAAGTCACTTAACTGTTTGCCTCAGTTTCCTCATCTGTCAAATAAGCTGGAGAAAGGAATGACAAATCACTCTAGTATCTCTGTCAAAAAAAACCTCAAATGGGGTCAGTGTTGGACATAACTGAACAATAGCAAAAATTATTATTGAATACTGTGAGGTGGTACACATATTATTAAAGATGTGGGGAAGAGAGAAATTAAGGGATTTGTTCACAGGCATGTAGCTAGTATCTGAAATTGAATTCATACTAATACCATGTAGACTTTCTAATTTTCAGTTAGGGGATGTGAACAGGATCTGCAATGTCATTGACATAGGGAATTTCCTTCTACCATGGCGGCTCAGTATCCTTTAACTATTAAATTCTTAGAAAGTTGCTTAGAACATTGATTTGTCCATGGTCACACAACATGTGCATGTCAGAGATGAGACTGGGCTTTCAGACAGACTCTATTTACTACACTCTCAATTATAAATTATTATTATTTATTTGTGCTATGAGGCTCTTAAGGAAGTTTATTAGACCACATATTGTCAAAGCCTGGCTTAATTTACCCCATGTAATTGTAATCAATAAAAGGGATTTTGCTAACATTGTTTGCCACATGAGACACTGCCCTAAATTAGACTGATCTCTCCTGCAATGATCTGAACTAGTCAGGTTTTACCAGTGAAGTTCCCAATTAAAAATAAAAAGGTAAGTTAAAAGATCCCATGCTAAAGAGTACTGGTCTGGAAATCAGGAGACCAGTATTCTCTTCTTGAGTTCAATCAGGGAAAAAAAAAGTTGGCTATTTCTCTTGTAGTAGGGATAAGTTGTAGTGAAAGAAACACACCTCTCTCAGTTGCCTTATGACTCAGGGCAGTATGGTCAAATCAAAGAACACTGGGTTTAAAGATTACAAATCCCAGATAATTCATTTATATCCCTGTCTGACCTAGGCCAAGTCATGCCTTTCATTCATTTGTTAAATAGAGTATCTGGATTTGGAGATCTAAGATTTCTTGTAAATCAAAAAATTCCATGATACAAATGACATTCACATATGTAAGATAGTCTGGGCATAAGAGTGCATTCTGAGATCAAGGAATCATGAAATCAAGAAACTTCTATGATTCTATAGTTTCCTTGGGACAAATCATCAATTCAAGTCTTCTACAAACTGACTGTTGTCTAACTTTCCTGACTAATTACATATTACTCTCTCTTATACATTACACATTCCAGTCTAAATGGTCTTTGTGCTACTCTCCATAGGAAACATTCTATTTCCAACTTCCAGGAAAACCATGGCTAGTATTGGCTCCTTCATCAACTTCATCTCTTGGAACCCTTTGTTTTGTTAAACTTAGCTCAAGTTTGAACTCTTTGAAGATACTTTCTTTGTTATACCCATTATTAATGCCCCCTATCATCATGTATCTATTTAAATATCTATATGTAATAACTCATAAATATGTAATGCCTTTTTTTCCTCCCCAGATAGTATGTTTAGCAAAGTTAGGGTTTATCTCATTTTTGTATTTACACTCCCTATTATTAAAAGAGTCCTAGGGCTTAGGCACTTGATAAATGTTGATTGATTGAATGAGGGAAGGTAACCTTTCTTCCCATAAAATTGGCCCACAGAGGAAACAAACTAAGGACAATAACCATTATGTTACTGGACTTCCTGAACTCCAATTGAACAAAAATGATAGGCTTTAGATGGCACTTCTTTTATTCCTTAGATCTTAACAAGAATATACTTTATAAAATTCCCAAGAAGTGTTCTATTTGTTCATAACACTTGAGAAATAATGGAAAGGTTTGAAGATGGAAAAGAGAAGAAGCTTCAGAGTTGGGTTCAAATTTGAAGCTTTTTCATATTAAAATAAATTTCTGCTCTACTTCACCCCAGAGAACAGGTAGAAGAATAGGGGATAAAAGTTTGAGAGGGGTCAATTTCATTTCTATGTAACCCTTTAGTGATGTACTAAAGAGAATGAATAAACTACCAAAGAAAAAAGCAATGGCTGCCTCCTACCATGAGGCCATAATCAGTCCAAATGGAACACCAGTGCTTATATCCAAGTTGAGGGGTATAGGAGCTACTCTTCACCACTGTATATATATATATATATATACATATATATATACATATATATATGTATATATATGTATATATATATATACACACACATAAACACACAGATGTGTATATATATACACATATATATGCTATATATAATATATGCATATGTATTAGATAGCAATAGATAATACATATTATAGCTAGATAAATATAGATTATATATTATAGATACATATAGATAACTGTATTTCAATATAATTGATTTGTCATTAAATTCTAAGAATTCTATTTTATGGATTTTGAAACATTATTTTGAAAAGAAATCAACTTTGTTTCAGCAGATTGCCAAAGTCAAAAAGGAAGTGTCCATGATTAAAAAAAAAAAAAAAAGTTGCGTATGTGTGTGTATTAAGAAGATAATTCAATTTTTAGCTTGAAATGACTATAGACGTCTAGCTGGAGAAGCCTAAATGCACAATAACCTCTTGAGAGAGATAATAACTTCATATGTACATTTGGAAGTCATAAGAATAGATAGGATAGTTGATTATGATTATTGATTATTGATAGGATTATGATATTAGAAAAATATCAGAGTTCACGAAATCAATGAGGCAAAATGTTGAACTAACATCTAAGATCTCAGGACAGAACTCTGGGGTACAGTCACACTTAGGAGGCAGAACATAATGGTAAATTAGCAAAGAAGAATGAGAGGGAAGACAGGTCAGAAGAGAATTTGCAGAGAACATTATCACAAAAACCTATGGAGAAGTGACTAGCCAAAAAGATGGTGCAGTCAATGTGTTGGATTCAGCAGAGAGGTAAAGGATGAGGGCTGGGAAAGGACAAGTAGATTTAACAATTAAGAAATTGGTGGCAACCTTGGAGAGAATTTCAATTGAGTGATTGAGTTAACTGATTGCCAAGACTGGAGAACTGAATGGGAAGTGATAAAGTACATCTGAGATTGTGTAGACAATTGTTTCTAGGAGCTTGGTTATAAATGGAGGGAGGTAGCCTGAGGTTATGGGGTCAAGTGAAAGTATTTATTTTTTAATTGATGCTTGTAAAAACATAATGATAGCTTCCTAATTACTTTCCCTTCTCTCTCTCTTTCTCCCTTCCCCCTCCTTTAAGGGTATAATTAAAAGAAACTGATTATTCTTGGTTTCAAAGGCCTAAGGGTAATACATTCATCTCTTACCTCCTGGGATTATAGGTGAAGAATGAGCATATATTGTCAGGAATAGTCAGTGTGTTGATATGTCTTACAAATATGAAGGTTTCTTTTAAGGATGGGGCTAATGTCTACTTATATTTTTAGGTAATAGGGAAAAATTAAGTAGATAAGGAACAAATGAAGATTGACAGGGAAATAGGGGAGAGAACATCTTAAACTATGGGAAAAAAGAGCTAATAACCTGGGCTTTGGAAGGTGATAGCTAAAAAGGAAATGGACAGGGAGAATATAGCCATATATAAAAATGAATGCATATTTAGGAACAAAAAGAGAAGATCCATCATCCTAAATACCATTAATCATTTACTATCTTTTAAAGAAAAAAAATCTTGATGAAGACAAAGGAAATTTGGTGGAGCTTCCAATTACAATAGGGGCACCTGTGGGTACTTGCCTTAGTAAAGATCAGTTTGAGTTAGATTCTGTTTTGCTTTCTAGTGCCTCTATTTTGGAGGAGACAGATAGGACAGAATTTAAGCCAGGGGAACTTGCCATAGAAATAAATTTGTGAAGAGTAATGTGCTGCATTTTTTAAAAAGTGGAATGGTATTAAAAATTAATTGGGTTATGATAGAAGCATCATGACTTGAGTAATTGAGTAGAGATTGCTATTAGCTCAGCCCACTCTCAGTGGGTGATTAGCAGCCTGGCCCTCCCCATTGGAGGCAGCAATCATCTTCCCTATCCAAGAGGTCAGTCAGTCTGTTCACGTGACTTGAAGGTGACATTGCTCTTTTGAGTTGCTTTCCAGCAGACATAGTAGCAGACCCTTGGGCAGAATTGGAGAAGAATTTGAGTTGTGGGAGAGAATTATTCTACAGGATCCAGAAAGGATGACAGAATCCTTAATTTCCAGAGTGAAGTCTGTTTTTCACCTTTAGTGGGTTCTTAATCATTTTCTATCAGGGAAAGCTTTTTATGTGACAAAAAACTAAGTTTATTTTTTGTAGCATCTTTGAATTTTAGACCTAGAAGGGTTCTTAAGAATGTAATGGAAAGAGCACTGAAGACTTGGGTTTGAGTCTAGATTCTGCCACTTTTTAGCTATGAAATATCAGGTAAGTTTCTGAATCTCAGTTTCCCTTTCTATAAAAATGGGGAAGAATAGATGTTTAAATATATAATGTTTACCTCATGGGCTTGTTGAAAAGTGTTATAAAAAGAATTACACTAAAAGAAAGTTTTTGACATTGAATTAAACAAATTCATTTGTTGTGTTTAATAAGTATTTGTTTTCAGTGAATTGCATTGTAGTACAAGGTATTGTGCCAGGTGCTAGTGATAGAAAGATATAAATAAATCATTCTTTACTCTTGAAATGTAAAGGAATGAGAACTCTAACAGATGGGGAGATCTGGGAAGTCTTAGCAGATGTTGGCATCTGAGCTGAGCCTTGAAGGAAAATAAGGATTCATAGAAGTGAAAATAACTGGAACATTTAATTTGTAAAGGAATATAATGTGAAATAAGTATGAATAGTTAATTGAAGTCATACCAGGGAACCTTTTGAATGTCAAGGTGAATGTCAAAGGAGCTACTGAAGATTTTTGAGTAGGGGGCATAGAATAGTTTGATCTAATCTATTCTTAAAGGAGAAGAATTATTCTTGCTTTGTAGAGAGCAGATAGAACTGGAAACAGGAAGCATATTCAGTTTCTTATGATTTTACTTAGCCTTAAACTCATTTTGATTTGCTCTAAATAGAACTGAGCAGTATTTCTAAATAGGGAATAATATCAAAACATCTTATCAATTACTTTATGTATATAGATGACAAATTAAAGGGCTCCACAAAGTGGTGAAGGAAAAAACAAATATTAAGTACCTTTTCTATCTATGGATTCTTTCTCCAATGATATAAAAATGCCATTTGGATAAGTAGAACCTTTTAACTGTGTGTCAAGGAGACTAAAGGCTTTCAAATTGAATCTAGGACTTAAGAGAATTTATGAATGAAAGCAATACTTACAAGATAGCTTGCCCTTCTTCAGGTATGACACATCTAACTAACAAGTGGAAAGTTGTTGCAATTTAGGTTGAAACTTAGTGGCATCCTGAAATTGAAATTTCAAGAGAAGAATTCATTTAAAGTAATTGACACCTACCTACTATCAGAATTAACATACTCTTTCTGAACTATAAAAGTATTGTGAAGGGGGGCAGCTAGGTGGTGCAGTGGTTAGAGCACCAGCCCTGAAGTCAGGAGGACCTGAGTTCAAATGTGATCTCAGACACTTCCTAGCTGTGTGACCCTGGGCAAGTCACTTAATCCCAATTGCCTCAGCAAAAAGCAAAAAAATTAAAAAAAAAAAGTATTGTGAAGGGTTTGATAGTATTCTGATTAAAATTTGTACAATATTAACAAAAATAAGGACCTGTAACTCAAAGGCAAAATAATATGAGCTTTTTAATCAAAAAGGGAGGAGAATTTATAGATGTTCTTATAATACATAATAAACAATTTAACAATGTGCAACAGTGCTTCAGAACAAGATGACTTAAATTTACCAAGAAATATTAGAGGCTGATAATAGGCCTGTTCCTTGAGATTTGCTGAATGTAACTTAAAGTGTTTTATCTCTTAATGAAGCCTCAAAATGGCTAAAAGAAAAAAATAAAATTACAATGTCCTCTATGGACAGTATGTCCATAAGAATTTAACCTAACAAAGAAGTACCAAATTTGTGACTGAGTCATGGCAATTCATTTATAGAAATAGGAGGGTTCATGATTATCATTTTGGATCATGTGATTGCCATCAGAAAATAGAGATGGATTATTTTAAGGGATACAGATTTATCATGAAAGAAAACAGGAAACTTTGTGCTATGTATCACTTCAGATGACAATAGAATTTATCACTTAATGAATACCTGGTCAAGAGATACAAGCTGGTGGCTGAAATTTTACAATATAAGTCAAATATTGTGTCTTCTGATCTGAGTTCCACTGGTGAACAACATTTCTTGAAATGCTAACTTCAGTCCCAGTTCCATTCTTCACTTTCTATACTTGTCTACCTCCTTATTCTAGAGATACTTGTGCCCTGTGTCCCTTTAAGTTAGTGAGTCCCTTTGGAAGATCATGATTTCATGAAGTGCTCAGAACATGTTCATTCCGCACCCCATAACACTTTTTTTAGCTCTTTTTTTATATGTTGTCTTTCTCAGTTGGAATGTAGACTTCTTGAGGATAGGGACTGCTTCTTGTACTTGTATTTGTATTTTTAATGTTTAGCACAGTGTCTTCACTATGGTAAATATGTGATAGATGTTCTAGTTGTTATTCAATATCATCTATCTATCTATCTATCTATCTATCTATCTATCTATCTATCTATCTATCTGTCTGTCTGTCTGTCTACCTATTCATCTATCCATCTCCTCACCCTCTCATTTCTTTCTCATTCTTTTATGTATTATACTGGTGTAATACATAAGGTGTACAGTAGTTAGAACAATGAGTCTGGAATCAAAAAAGTTTGAATTCAAATCCATCCTCAGACACTTATTAGCTGTGTGATCCTGGACAAAATGCTTAATTTCTGTTGGTTTCACTTTCTTCATTTGAAAATGTGGATAATAATAGCCTTTACCTCTCAGAGTTATTGTGAGCATCAAATGAAATTTTACCTTTTAGAATAATACCTGGCACATGGTAAATACCATATCACCTGAATGTCAAATGCACACATAAGTTAAAGACAATTTTATGGAGAATTTGCACAAAGCAAGTGCTCACATCATAGTCAGAAGAAGAGGTATGAGGACATTTTCAAGGTTTCTCTGAAGAACTTTAGTGTTGTTTATGAGACAAGGGAGATATTGGGACAGGACTGGGCAAGATGGCATGCCCACATCAAAGAAGGTGCTGTGCTCTATGAGCAAAGCAGAATCACAGTAGCACAAAGGTAGCATCAAATACACACATCCAGAGACAACTCTATCCTAAATATTCAAATGGGCTATTAGTGCTCAACCTGTGATAGAGCCTTCTGAACTCGAATTAGACTGATTGGCCACAGCCAAACACATTTTATCCTAACTCCATGATTGGGATATATTGATTATCACCAATAATGAAGGATGAATGACAACAGTAAGTACCTTATAAATGTTAGCAATTATTTCTCTAACTATCTATCTATCTGTCTATTTGATATAATTCAAAAACAAATGATGCATCCTGATGCTGAAAAAGACTAAAATATTGTCAAAAATTCAACAAACTACAAATAAAAAAACACATTTTAATAGATGCTGCATTAATGAATACTTATTATTTTAGTTATATAGAACAAAACAACTTCAAATATTGACCTGGTAGAAGAAATCAAATTTACATGGGATAAATTCAATATATATTCTCATCATCTTATCTCTTACTAGAGTTGTGTCTATGATTTTTTTTAGTTATTTATAGGAGGTGAGTTTATATCCCATTATATGCTTTTCTTAAATTACAAAAAAACTTTTAGTTTATTCTTTGCCAAATACTCTATAGAGCATTAAGCATATAAGAATAAGAGTATGATACCTGATATTTCCAGGATTGCTTCTCTTTGGATTTCATTGAAAATTTGAATAATAATAAAAAATAGTAATTCCTATTCTCTTTCTCCATTTTACAATGATATGGAAGGTGCACTGTGCTGCCAAAGTTTCTGATAGGTCCCACTGAATGATCAAGATTGATCCTGTGTCACTTTCTTTATTGATATAATTAATTGATTTTGCCTTAAGGAATTTAGCTTACCTTGGAGGATGTGATTGTCATAAAGGAATTAAGCCTAATATCTTATGTTACCGGTCTAGCTTTCAAAGATGTCTCATTTGCTGTCCAAATATTCTAACCTACTATCTCACATCTGGACTCAAATACTTCTTAGTGCTAGGAAGGAAGAAGGATTGGGTTGCTGCTAGGCCCTCATTACCAATCTTCCAATCAATCATATTTTTCCTGAGCATCACTTGTGTGACCAATCATATTATCCTCAGTCTCAATATGTCATTCACCTTGTTCTGTTCTTTTTCTGTACTTCTCAAAACCTATAAAAAGAGGACCTGTCCTTTTGCTTGAGGTTTTGACATAAATGGAGGTAAGCCATTGACCTTTTATTATCAAGGTCAATAAATGTTAATCATGCTAATAAATAATATTGCGCTTGGAGATATTTAGGTTGGTGTAGATTTTTGTTAAATTTCAATAATGACATCATCAAAGTGGAAAAAACTTCACATAATCAAGATAACCATCTGTTTCTTGGGAAGCAATGAGCTTAAGTTAACCTATAAAAAATGAATTTTGTGTGTAACATAGCTAATTTTATAATATGACACTCAGATGTGGAAGTGATATGACATATGCCTGGGAAGGAATGTTTTTAGGGAAATATTGAAGAAGCCAAGGGTTCTTTAAGGCTTAAAACTTGTATTCCTCAAAATTTTATAAATGTCATACTACTCCCAATTTGCAGACAAAGGCATTGAAATAAAGGAAGATAGAATGGCTTGTATGTGGTTCTACAGATAGTAAGTGACAGACAAAGAGTACAATTTCAAATTTTCTCATTCCAAAAAATCCTTGTTTCACTACATCATGTAGTTGAATGAATACCCATTTACTATTGTAATAACTTTTGCTATTTTATT
This sequence comes from Myrmecobius fasciatus, assembly GCA_023553655.1. NCBI lineage: Eukaryota > Metazoa > Chordata > Mammalia > Dasyuromorphia > Myrmecobiidae > Myrmecobius > Myrmecobius fasciatus. Next base: position 449,123 of record JAJPUD010000511.1, read on the forward strand.
ATTAAAATATAATATTTTATTATTGTTATTTTTGTCCCCAATATCACAAAAATCACAATTCTGACCAGACATGGTATTCACCCTATGGCGTAGCCTAAGGAGCATGGAATTGTTGGAAGATCTGGAATGATATCTTATTTCTACCTCTTCCTTGTTGTATGGACTTAGACAAATCACTTTCTGCTCTCCATCCCTCAGTTTCTCCCTTTGCAAAATAAGACAATTTCAATTAAAATGATTTCTAAGACCTCTGTCCTTTTTAGGAAATTTGCTAGACCTGGCGTTAGGAAGGATCTGGGTTTCATCTCCAACTCTTGAAACTTAGTAGTTTTGTAATGTAGCAAATTACTTAACTTCTCCTGGCCTCAGTCTCCTCATCTGTAAAATGGAGGTTATAGTTCTATTAGTTCACTGGATTATTTGAGGATCAAATAAGAACATATATTTAAAGTGTGCTTTGCAAAACCTAAAGTACCATATGCCAGTTATTATTAATTATTGTTTATGTTTTAATATTGGATATTCTAAGACTCCTTCCTCTAACATTCTATGAAATTTTCTATTTCAAATTAAGCATAAATGTGGAGAAAAATGAGAAATCATTTATTAACAGTAACTACACATAAACACTGTCAACTGCAAAGAGAAACAAGCAATAGACATTATTTTGATGTCAGTGATATATATGAGGATGAAAATGAAATTATCAGTGAATTTACATAATGCTTAGATTTACATGACAGTCAAATTTGCAAAGGAAACTGTATATTTTTGGAAGGAAGAGGATGGCGACATTTAAAATGTGCATAAAGACATACTGGTCAGTGATGCAGAAATTGTTGGAGAGCATCCTTAATCATTTAGCTTGCTAAATGACTTCAGTATCTTGTGGGAGCCCACCCATGGCCCATGGATTCTGTGTGGGAGTAGCCTTATGGCTCTTGGACAGGTGATGGATAGGGCACTGGACTTGGAATTTGAAGGCCTGGATCAGAATACTCACTTTTCATTTATTATGTATGCAGCCTTTGGAAAGTTAATTACATTTCTGCATTACAGTTTTTTGCCTCCACAATAATAATGTTAAGTTGACGTTTCAGTAGATAAATAAAGCTTTTCTCAAGGGTTTGCTATGTGCCAAGTATTATGTTAAGTTCTAGAGATATAAATATAACCAAGAAAGATTTCTCTTGCCCTTGGGGAGTTTACATTCTAATAGGGAAAGACAATGCATAAAAGGGAGGGGGGGAAGGGTAAAACTGAATCAGGAGAGTGAAAATTGACTGGCTGGAATCTTTCATGAAATGCAATGGCAACTACTAACTCAGCAGGCAGTATAGTAGGTCCTAGGGTAGAGAAATTTTTTTTTAATTAAAGCTTTTTATTTGTATAACATATGTATGGGTAGTTCCCCAGCATTGATCTTTACAAAGCTTTCCATTACAAATTTTACCCCCAGTCCTCTCCCCTCCCCTAAATGGCAGGAAGTCCATGACATGTTAATAATGTTGAATTACTTGACAAGTTATGCAAGAAAAATCCTATCTACAAGAAAAAAAAAAGAAAATCAGAGAAAGGCAACACAGTGCAAGCAAATATCAATAGAGATCATGAATATGTTATGTTGTGGTCCATATTTCATATCCCTCTCTCTGGGTGTATATGGTTTTCTTCAGTGAACAATTGGAACTGGTTTGAGACAATTCTTTGTTGCAGAGAGCCATGTCCATCAGAATTGATCATCATGTAATACTGTTGTTGCTGTGTATGATGATCTCCTGGTTCTGCTCGTTTCACTCAGCATCAGTTCATGCAAGTCTCTCCAGGCCTCTCTGAAATCGTCCTGCTGGTCATTTCTTACAGAACAATAATATTCCATAACATTCATATACCATAATTTATTCAGCCACTCTCCAATTGATGGGCATCCCTTCAGTTTCCAGTTTCTAGCCACTACAGAAAGGGCTGCCACAAACATTCTTGCACATGTGGGGCCCTTTCCCTCTTCTAAGATCTCTTTGGGATATAGGCCCAGTAGAAACACTGCTGGGTCAAAGGGTATGCACAGTTTGACAACTTTTTGAGCATAGCTCCAAATTGCTCGCCAGAATGGTTGGATCCGTTCCCAGTTCCACCAACAATGTATTAGTGTCCCAGCCCTCCCACATCCCCTCCAACATTCATCGTTATCTTTTCCTGTCATTTTAGCCAATCTGACAGGTGTGTAGTGGTATCTCAGGGTTGTCTTAATTTGCATTTCTCTGTTCAATAGTGATTTGGAGCAACTTTTCATATGACTAGAGATGGTTTTAATTTCATCATCTGAAAATTGTCTGTTCATATCCCTTGACCACTTATCTATTGAAGAGTGGCTTGAATTCTTATATATATGAGACAATTCTCTATATATTTTAGAAAGGAGGCCTTTATCAGAACCATTAAATGTAAAGATGATTTCCCAATTTGATACTTCCCTCCTAATCTTGTCTGCATTAGTTTTGTTTGTACAGAAACTTTTTAACATAATATAATCAAAATTATCCATCTGGTGTTGAATTAGGAGTTCCAGATCTTCTTTGGACATACATTTATTCCATCTCCACAGGTCTGAGAGGTAAACTATATTACATTCCTCTAATTTGTTTACAAAATCACTCTTTATATCCAGATCATGAACCCATTTAGATCTTATTGTGGTATGTGGTGTTAGGTATGGGTCAAGCCCTAATTTCTTCCACACTAGTTTCCAATTTTCCCAGCAGTTTTTGCCGAATAGTGAGTACTTATCCCAAAAATTGGGGTCTTTGGGTTTATCAAACACTAAAGTGTTAAGGTTATTGCCTAGATTGTCCTGATAACCTATCCTGTGCCACTGATCGACTGCTCTATTCCTTAGCCAGTACCAAACGGTTTTGATGACCTCTGCTTTATAATATAGTTTTAGATCTGGTACAGCAAGGTCACCTTCATCTGCTTTTTTTTTTTTATTAAAGCTTTTTATTTGTATAACATATGTATGGGTAGTTCCCCAACATTGATCTTTACAAAGCTTTCCATTACAAATTTTACCCCCAGTCCCCTTCCCTCCTCTAGATGGCAGGAAGTCCACTACATGCTTAATAATGTTGAAATGCTTGAGAAGTTATGCAAGAAAAATCCTATCTACAAGAAAAAAAAAAGAATCAGAGAAAGGCAACACAATGCAAACAAATGTCAGTAGAGATCATGAAAATGTTACGTTGTGGTCCATATTTCATTTCCCTCTCTCTGGGTGTATATGGTTTTCTTCAGTGAACAATTGGAACTGGTTTGAGACAATTCTTTGTTGCAGAGAGCCATGTCCATCAGAATTGATCATCATGTAATACTGTTGTTGCTGTGTATGATGATCTCCTGGTTCTGCTCGTTTCACTCAGCATCAGTTCATGCAAGTCTCTCCAGGCCTCTCTGAAATCGTCCTGCTGGTCGTTTCTTACAGAGCAATAATATTCCATAATATTCATATACCATAATTTATTCAGCCACTTTCCAATTGATGGGCATCCCTTCACTTTCCAGTTTCTAGCCACCACAAAAAGGACCGCCACAAACATTCTTGCACATGTGGGGCCCTTTCCCTCCTCTAAGATCTCTTTGGGATATAGGCCCAGTAGAAACACTGCTGGGTCAAAGGGTATGCACAGTTTGACAATTTTTTGGGCATAGTTCCAAGTTGCTCTCCAGAATGGTTGGATCCGTTCACAGTTCCACCAACAATGTATCAGTGTCCCAGTTTTCCCACATCCCCTCCAACATTCGTCGTTATCTTTTCCTGTCATTTTAGCCAATCTGACAGGTGTGTAGTGGTACCTCAGAGTTGTCTTAATTTGCATTTCTCTGTTCAATAGTGATTTGGAGCAACTTTTCATATGACTAGATATGGTTTTAATTTCATCATCTGAAAATTGTCTGTTCATATCCCTTGACCACTTATCTATTGAAGAGTGGCATGAATTCTTATATTATGAGACAATTCTCTATAAATTTTAGAAATGAGGCCTTTATCAGAACCATTAAATGTAAAGATGATTTCCCAATTTGATGCTTCCCTCCTAATCTTGTCTGCATTTGTTTTGTTTGTGCAGAAACTTTTTAACTTAAAATAATCAAAATTATCCATCTGGTGTTCATTTAGGAGTTCCAGGTCTTCTTTGGACATAAATTTATTCCATCTCCACAGGTCTGAGAGATAAATTATATTATGTTCCTCTAACTTGCTTACAAAGTCCCTCTTTATATCTAGATCATGAACCCATTTAGATCTTATCTTGGTATGTGGTATTAGGTATGGGTCAAGCCCTAATTTCTTCCACACTAGTTTCCAATTTTCCCATCAGTTTTTGCCAAATAGTGAGTATTTATCCCAAAAGCTGGGGTCTTTGGGTTTATAGAATACTAAATTATTAAGGTTATTGCCTAGATTGTCCTGATATCCTATCCTGTGCCACTGATCGACTGCTCTATTTCTTAACCAGTACCAAATGGTTTTGATGACCGCTGCTTTATAATATAGTTTTAGATCTGGTACAGCAAGGCCACCTTCATCTGCCTTTTTTTTCATTAATCCCCTTGAAATCCTTGACCTTTTGTTCTTCCAAATGAACTTTGCTACTATTTTTTCTAGATCTGTAAAATAATTTCTTGGGAGTTTGATTGGTATGGCACTAAATAAGTAGATTAGTTTGGGTAGTATTGTCATTTTTATTATGTTCGCTCTGCCTACCCATGAGCACTTAATATTTTTCCAATTGATTAGGTCTGATTTTATTTGTGTGGAAAGTGTTTTGTAATTTAGTTCGTATAGTTTCTGACTTTTCCTTGGCAGATAGATTCCCAAATATTTTATCCTATCATCTGCTATTTGGAATGGAATTTCTTTTTGTATCTCCTGCTGCTGAACTTTGTTGGTAATATATAAAAATGCTGATGATTTATGTGGATTAATTTTGAATCCTGCAACTTTGCTAAAGTTGTGAATTGTTTCTAGTAGTTTTTTAGTTGAGTCTCTAGGGTTCTCTAAGTATATCAT
>JAJPUD010000511.1:471574-533296 GCA_023553655.1 Myrmecobius fasciatus
TACCACTTTTTCCCTCTTTTCCCCAGTATGACAACCTTTCCCCCTCTGGTTCTCTTTTTCATATTATCAAAGTAATATCTAGTTCATTATACCCCCAAATTTTAAGTATCCCCCTAGTAAAAATAAAGTTCTCAAGAGTCTTTTCCTTTTTACCTTTTTATGCATCTCTTGAGTTCTGTGTTTGGATGTCGAATTTTTTGTTCAGATCTGGTCTTTTCATTAGAAATAGGTGAAATTTACCTATATCTTTGAATGACCATCTTCTTCCCTGGAGGATAATGCTCATTCTAGCTGGATAGGCTATTCTTGGCTGTAATCAAAGTTCCTTTGCCCTTTGGAATATCTGGTTCCAGGCCCTTTGATCCTTCAATGTGGAGGATGACAGATCGTGTGTCATTCTAATTATTGATCCTTGGTATTTGAATTGTTTCTTTCTAGCTGCTAGCAGAATCTTTTCCTTGGTGCGATTGTCCTGAAATTTAGCCACGATATTCCTTGGGGTTTTAATTTTGGGGTCTCTTTCAGGAGGTGATCGGTGAATTCTTTCAATGGTGATTTTACCTTCTGATTCTACAATCTCAGGGCAGTTTTCTTTCAGGATTTCCTGGAAGATAGTGTTTAGATTCTTTTTTTAATCATGGCTTTCAGGAAGCCCAATAATCCTTAGATTGTCTCTCCTAGATCTATTTTCCAAGTCAGTTGTTTTTCCTAGGAGATATTTCATATTTTCTTCTAATTTTTCATTTTTTTTGTTTTTGTTTGACTGATTCTTGAAGTCTTATTGAGTCATTCACTTGCATTTGTTCAATTCTTATTTTTAAAGTGTTTTCTTCAGTTACCTTTTTAAGCTCCTTTTCTAACTGGCCAATTTGTTCATTGCACTCTTTTTCCACTTCACTAATTTTATTTTTCAATAAATTGGTGTCTTTATCATATCTCTTTTGGAGGGCTTCTTGCACTGACTTCAGTTTATTTTCCCCTTTTTCCTCCAACTCTCTTTTGAGATTCTGTATGCAATCTTCCAGAAAGGCCTTTTGAAAAGGGGACCAGTGATGGTCCTTAATAACATCCTCTGAAGTTTTGTCTAAAGGAACCTCAGAATCTGGGGTCAGCCTTTCTCTGTCTCGATAAAAGCTGTCTATGGTGAGAGCTCTCTTTTGCCTCTTCATTTTTTTTTTTTTTTGTTTTGTTTTTTTAAACAGCATGTATATCTCTTTAAGGTTTGGAAAAATCTTGGCTAAAGCTCCTTGCCCTGGGGCAATTTGGCAAATTAATTTAAGGTGCTGGACCAGTGGGGGCTAGGACTAAGACCGAATTACTCCTTAAACGAGGCAAGTCTGCCAGAACACCTGCCCCCAATCAGGGCAGAGTGTCCCGAGTGCCTCGAGTGCCTCAGATAAACTCCAAGTGTTTGGAGTTTGGCGTTTTTGCCACAATGAGCTGAGTCCCACACTCACTTCCTGCCTACACCACTCTTTATCCCTCTGTGCAAGATAGACAAACCTGATGTGAAGTTATTCAGAGGTATCAGCAAGCAGTATCCAAGTATTTCTAAATTCGTTTACTTGAAGATCAGTTCAGAGGCTTATTTTATTGTTGGTTTGAGAGAAGATTGGAGGAGACACAGAGAGTCACGTTTTCACTCCGCCATCTTGGCCAAGAAATTCTATAATGCTTTTTAGCTTATATTCCTCATTTTTAGCTGTGATTGTTCACTTCATGAAGCCATTTAGAATTTTCTTAGCAAAATCAGCAGAGTGTTTTGCCATTTCCTTCTCCAATTCAGTTTTCAGATGAGGAGACTGAGGCAAATAGGGTTAAGTGACTTGCCCAGGGTCACACAGCTAATTAGTGTCTCAATCAGATTTGAAATTAAGAACTTGAATTTTCATGATTTTAGGCCAGGGGCTTTTTTCACTGTGCTACCTAACTTCCCTAGATTGATAAATCACTCTAAATACAGGATCACATTTGTTCCTTACAATAGTAGCATCTAAGAGGCAAGTATTTCAGGTAGGAGTCATAATATAGATGTTTGCATGCTTATTTTATAGATAAGGAAACTGAGACCTAATAGGGTTATGTGAACTGCTCAATAGGGATCTAATAGGGCAATATATGCAAAGTATATGATTATGATCAAGAATGTACCAAAAGAATACAATGCTTTGCAAACAGTAAAATATTCTACAAATGTGAGCATATATATATTTATATATATGTAAAATACTCTACAAATGTGAGCATATATATTTATATATACATATATCTAAAATACTCTATAAATGTGAATTTATATATATTTATACATATATATGTACATAAAATACTCTGCAAATGTGAGCTTAAATATATTTATATATACATATATAAAATACTCTACAAATGTGAGCTTATATATACTTATATATACATATATGTAAAATATTTTACAAATGTAAGCTTACATATACACACATGCACATAAATGCATATACACATATATAAATGTATGAAAATTTATACACATTTTTAAAGTATTTTTATTGAAGTTTTTGTTTTCAAAACATATGAAAGGATAATTTTTTAACATTGACCCTTGCAAAACCTTGATACACATATATTCTTAAGGCAGCTAGATGACACACTGGATAGAGTTCTGGTTCTGGGGTCAAGAAATAACCGAGTTCAAATCTTGCCTCAGACATATACTAGCTGTGTGGCCCTTAATCTCTGTTTGTCTCAGTTTCATTATCTGTCAAAAGGGGATAATAATAACAAGTACCTCCCAGGATTGTTGTGAGCATCAAACAAGATAATATTTGTATCTGATACATAGTAGGCACTATAAAAATAATAGTTGTTATTTTTGCTCTCATTAACTTAGTATTCGGGAAATGTTAGAAGTAAGATTCAAAGTTAGGTCTGCTCTGATCCCCAAGTCTCATGTTCTTTTTTTATGTAGTATATTCCAAAATAATTTGATGGTCTCTCATATATCTCAGATATATATATACATATATATCAAATTTAATTACTATAATAATAATAATTAAGAAAAAACAATAATAATAACTAACATATAGTGTTTACTATGTACCAGGCATCCTACTAAGTCCTTCACATTTATTATCTGATTTGATCATCACAACAATCCTGGAGGTAGTTACAATTATTATTTCCATTTTACAGATGAGGAAATAGAATCAGATGTTAAGATTTGCCCAGTATTATAAAACAAGTAGGTATCTGAAATTAGACTTGATCTCAGGATTTTATGACCCTAGACCTAGCACCTTCTCTGCTGTACCATGTAGCTACTATAATGGGATGGGTTTTCAAGATTTCATATTCTCATGGCATAAAGAAAAAGTTTCAGATTTATAGGAAGAGGAACAGGGGCTAAAATCCTGACTCTGCCACTGATTGGATGTCTGCAAGTCACCTTTCTTCCCTTTTATGGGAAAAAGCTATACAATATATTTATTATATGTATATATTTGATGATTTCTAAGTCTCTTTGGGGCTCTAAATCCTGTGATCTTCAGCACTTTTTATATTTACTGTCTATTTATAAAAATAAGACTAGCCAAACTGACCTGGAACATGCACTGCTTCTAATCTCACCTACATGGGCATTGGCCACTTTGGCTGTGTCCTTGTGCCCAGGGAGATTGGGCTGGTGAATCACATATATCTTCCCATTTACTAATTCAGAGAATGCTGGCAACAGGTAACATCCCAGCATCCAGAAATTCTGAGCCAAAGCAGGAGCTGTGTTTCTCTAATACCAACTTGTGGAATAACCTCATTTTATTTTATTTTTATTTTTTGTTAAACCTTTTTAATTTTCAAAAGATAGGCATGGATAATTCTTAAACATTAGTCCTTGCAAAACCCTGTGTTCCAATTTTTCCCTTCTCCCCACCCCCTCCTCTAGATAGCATGTAATCCAATATATGTTAAACATGATAAAAATAAATTTTAAATCCAATATATGCATACATATTTATACAATTATCTTGCTGCAGGACAAAATCAAATCAAAAAGAAAAAGTGAGAAAATTAAATGCAAGCAAACAACAACAAAAAGAATGAAAATGTTATGTTGTAATCCACTCAATTCCTACAGAACTTTCTTTCAGTATGGATGGCTCTCTTCATTACAAAATTATTGGAACTGGAGTTAATTAACTAATTGTTGAAGAGAACCATGTCCATCAGAATCGATTAGCATATAATCTTGTTGTTGCCATGTACACTGATCTCCTGGTTCTGCTCACTTCATTTAGCATCAGTTCCTGTAAATCCAGGCCTCTCTGAAATCATCTTGTTGGTCATTTCTTACAGAACAATAATATTCCATGACATTCATATACCTATTCACCCATTCTCCAATTGATGGGCATCCATTCAGTTTCCAGTTTCTTGCCACTACAGAAAGGGCTGCCACAAACATTCTTGCACATGTGGGTCCCTTTCCCTCCTCTAAGATCTCTTTGGGATATAGGCCCAATAGAAACACTGCTGGGTCAAAGGGTATGCACAGTTTGATAGCTTTTTGAACATAGCTCCAAGTTGCTCTCCAGAATGGTTGGATCCGTTCACAGTTCCACCAACAATGCATCAGTGTCCCAGTTTTCCCATATCCTTTCCAAAATTCATCATTATCTTTTCCGGTCATCTTAGCCAATCTGACAGGTGTGTAGTGGTATCTCAGAGTTGTCTTAATTTGCATTTCTCTGATCAATAGTGATTCGGAGAACTTTTTTATATGACTAGAAATACTTTTAATTTCATCATCTGAAAATTGTCTGTTCATATCCTTTGACCATTTATCAATTGGAGAACGATTTGGAATCTTATAAATTTGAGTCAATTCTCTGTATACTTTAGAAATGAGGCCTTTATCAGAACCCTTGAATGTAAAAATGGAATAACCTCTTGCTATTGGATTCTCAAGAATGAGAAAACAAATGAATAAACCAAAAAAATGAGAATAGAGTTGGTTGAATGAGTGTAATTTGCTTGGAAAGTACCCAGTAATAGATGAGAAGCAATCAGAAAAAGAAATTTTAAAAATGCATCTTAAATACTCTAGCTTTTTGAGCCATCATATTTAAGTCCTGAATTTTGACTTGTAAAAGACGTTCTTCTTCTTTCCCTGAAGATCTCCCTGGAGCCTAAATAATAGTATTGCTTAATAGCACATTGGTTGATTGATTGAATAATGTATGGAGTGTGCGTGTTTATTAAGAGAACTGAAAAGAACTTCTGATGTCATTTAATTCAATCCATTTCTAAACAGATATTTTCCCTATGACATCTCCCCAAAATAGTCATTTAATCTATTCGAAGCCCTGAAGTAATGGGGAGCTCACACCATTTAAAGCAGCTCATTTTGCTTTAGGGCTCCTCTAATCATGAGCAACTTTTTGAAGCTAAATCTATCACTGGCTTCATCTACTGACAGATCCTAGTTCTATCCCATGTGGTCAAAAGCTACTTCTGAAATGAAGATGACCTCTTCTTCCAAAAAGGGCTGATATTCCATATATGAGAAGCTGCATTTGAAGGCAATGTTAATAGAAAACTTACGTCTCCTTACCATTTTTCCTCACTTTCCAGTGCCCTCTAGCTGATTTACAACTGACCCTGCTGTCATTTTGCTCCCCCGATGAAGCATTCTGGCCTTTTGCAATCCTCTCCCTGAAAAGTGGCCTCCCACTGACTTGCCCGAATTTCTCTATTCTGGCTTTCTATTCAGACCTCTTTGTTCTATTATCTTTATAGGGCAGGAAATAGCAACTGGGCTCCATGCTATCTTTCCTATTTAAAGTTTTAAATAATTCAATTTAATTGCTTCTTAACCAATTTGATTTTTGCCTTATATAAAGTTAGGACTCCCCCCCTCTTTCTTTTTACAAGTTGCCCTTTTTGTTAATTCTTGAACCTTTGTTCATTAACGAACTTCAAGATATTAAAATAGATCACATCTGAGTCTGACTGCCAGGTCTCTGACTACTTTCCTACTTGCGGTTTCATTTCTGAAAAGGCTTTACTCCCCAGCACTACATATACACATACATATACATATCCACAACCATATCCACATACATACAATATACATGCACACACAAAATGCTTGCACACACATGTGAACACACAAATAGCAATATATTCATTTGCCCACATACATGGGACTCCTTGAAAAGAGGTACTCATTTATTCTTGGCAATTGTATCCCAGAGTGACTAGCAAAGTTCCTGATACATACTAGTCACTCAATTAAAAGCTGATTAACTGATTGATTAGTTAATTGACCATGCTCTAGTTTAGGGATAATTCTGACTTCCAAATCTGTGCAATGCTTCTTTGAACAATTTCATACACACACACACATAATACACACTAAGTATATATGTGTGTTTGTGTGTGTGTGTGTGTGTATATATATATATATATATATATAATACATATAAATTAGTCAATCAAAAAGCACTTATTAATGATCTCCTGTGTTCTGTGCATTGTGCTAAGTGTTGGGAATACAAAGACAGGCAAAACCCTGCCCATTACCCCATAAGAGCTCACATTATTTTGGGAAATACAATATACAATAGATTATATATAGTAAGAGAAATACACTGTAAAATAGGATATATCCCAGAGAGAAGGCATGAATAATGGAATTAGAGGGTAAAAAGGTCTCTTGCAGAAGATAATATTTGAGCTGAGTTGGGAAGGAATCCAGGGAAGCTAAGAGGCTGAGGTGAGGAAGAAGAACCCCTTCTGGGGGACAGTTGCCAGTAAAGAAAAACAACAACAACAAAAAAAAAAAAACCTTCAGGAGATGGATCATTGTGTCTGAGGAACAATAAGAAGGTTGAAGCTACTTGATCTTAGAATATGAGGAATGTAGTCGACTAAAAGAAAACACCAGAAAAGTAGGAAGGGACCAGGGTGCAAGAGGTTTTAAAAGCTAAGAAGAAGGTTTTATATTTGATCCTGGAAATAACATAGAACCACTGGAGTTTTTTGAATAGGAGAATCATGTGGTCAGACCTGCTGTTAAGAAGATTCCTTTTACATCTGAACAATAATCCAGGCATAAATTTTGTCTCTTTAAGTTAGACTTTGACCACCAACATAAAAAATAAGTCTCAGTATAAAATATTTTCATGCAGTCTATGAGTTTCTGAGGCAGGAGTGGGTATTTGTCTATGCCAAATCACCTACATTACAGGTGTCAAACTCTCAGCCTACATGCTGTCCATATTATTCCCTAGTACATCTTAACCACATTCATATGGAATTTATATGTATATATATATATATATATAACAAAATAAATAAAATTACAACAGAATGTAGATGATGATGTTAATATGTGGTTTTCAAAGTCAATTTGTCGCCATAGGAATCCTTATGTCTGTTGTTGTTTAGTCTTGTCGAATTCTTTATGACCCAACTTGAGATTTTCTTACTTTAGTAAATCAATTTTAGTAATTGTAATAGTAATAAATTAATTTAGTAAATCAAGTAAAGATACTTGAGTGGTTTGTCATTTTTTTTCTCCAGTGCATTAAGGCAAACAGTTAAGTTTGTTTAGAAAAAAAGGTCAAACAGTACATATCTGAGGCTGGATTTGAACTCAGATTTTCTCAATGTCAAGCCCAGAGGACTAGCCATTTTGCCATCCAGCTGTCCCATTCTTATTTTAGAGAATGGAGAACTGTGTTATACAGGATTAAATAAGGATGTCATAGTTTGCTTTGTTTTTCGTTTTTTTTTTTCTTGAAGAGGAGTAATGATATCAGAAGGGTGATGTGTTGATTTGTAAGTAAATTGGATTAACATGTGGAAGTCAAGTCAAACTGTTTTTGGAAGGATAATGTGGAATATAACAAGGTGAGGTCAGATACTATGATGAAAAGTCTTAGATTTCTGCTATGTGAGGAGCTATTGAAGATCCTGAGTTTATTCATCCTTAAGAAGACTTAGGAGGAGCATCATAGCTGACTTCAAGTATCTGATAAATGATTGCAAAGCAATTTAGCTTGAACACTGAACAGAAGTTGCAAAAAGGATAAATTTAAGCTTGATATTGGGGAAATTTTGCTAAACAATAGAGTTTTCCAAAAAAAGGAACACATTATCTTGGGAGAGAGCAGTTTCTTTCTCATTGGATGTCTACAAGCAAAGAATGGATGGCTCTTAGACAAATATACTATAGAGAGGATTCACAGTCAAGGATGTATTGTATTAGATATTTCTGAAGTCTTTTGATTCTGGAATATGAGAATAGTAGAAGTGTTAAGAATACTTGAACTATGGGGGCAGCTAGGGTAAATAGAGCAGTAACCCTGAAGTGAGAAGGACCTGAGTTCAAATCTGGCCTCAGACACTTAATACTTCCTAGCTGTGTGATCTTGGGCAAGTCACTTAACTTTACCTTAGGGGAAAAAGAATATTTAAACATATAGAGTCCAATTTTCTCATTCATGCATGTGCACAATTCATATTTCTATATCTACAACACAATGCTTATATATGAATATGATCCTTTGGTGGATTGTGTCTACATTTGGATGGAGATATAATCTGCACACAAGGAAATGTAAGTGGGTACACATAGAATACATACTTACATATTTGCATGCATATTTATATAAAACTGAGCCCCTGGAGAGGAAGGAGTTTACTCAGTGGGAATTTGTGAGGCAGAGGAAAAGTTGGAGCTAGAACTCAAACATCTCCCTTTCCTGTCCATTATTCTTTCCAAGGCCCTAATCTTCATGAATCTCCTGGGACATTTATGCCTTCACTTTCTCCCTTTAGGGTCAAGGGCATCTTCCCAATTTCCCTGAGGTGACCCTTGAGGTATATAAACCTAAGTCTGTATTTGAGGATAGGTCCCATGTGTCCTTAGTGTGCCTTATGACTTAGACTGAAGGTCTTTCAGGCACACTTCCCTTTCCTCATCCCCTTCATTTTAGCTTTTGGTAATATGGAGCCTGATGAAAGATGAGCTTTCTAAAGAAGCCATGGATATTTTTTTCCTGGAGATATAGCAGTGACTATTAAAATGGCCTACATTCAGGGGACGGGTAAAGTATTGGAACAATTACCACTAGTTCAATATGCTTAAAAACTCAACTTGGAAGTAATTATAGATTTGAACTAGTTTATGTTCCTTTCAATCCAATGAAAAAAATGACACTAGTAGGGATTCATTTGCAAACTGAGAAATATGCTTTCCTCATGGAAATCTAAGAGAGGAATTGGCCACTTGGGAATGCCTGTTCCTGCAGCAGAAGTTCAGATGTGGGTGCCAGCTCAGCTTCATGTCATTACTCAAAGAAAAATAACTTTGTAAGAAGAAGCATGGTCAGGTTAGGTCAACAAGTATTTATTAAATACCTACTATGAGCCAAGCACTGGACTAATAAGCACTGGGGACACAAAAAATGGTAAAAGAAACCTTTCCTCTCGCAAACTCACAGTCTAAAGGTGGGAGACAATATTCAAATGGCTATGTATATTTAAGATATGTTGGATAACATATTATATTATGTTATCCATATATAATATGATATATATACATATAATATAAGGATAAATTAGAGCTAAACAATGGTAGGAAAGCACTGGTGTTAAGGAGAGTGGGGAAAGGTAACATTTTTAGCTGAAACTTGAAAGAAGCCTGGATATGGAGATGAGGAGGGATTAGAGCCACAGATAATGCATAGAATTCAAGGATGGAGTCTTATATAAAAGACACAGCAAGGAAGCAAGTTTTACTGGATCACAGAGCACGTAGAGGGGATTAAGGTATAAGAAGACTGAATATGGAATAATGATAGTATAAAAGATGCTGCAAAGGATTTAGGGTCCAGAAGACCTGAATTCAAATCCAGCTTCAGATACTCACTAGCTGTGTGACCCTGAGCAAGTCACTTCACCCTGTTTTCCTCAGTTTCCTCACCTGTAAAATGAGCTGGAGAAGGAAATGGAGAACAACTATAGCATCTTTGCCAAGAAAATCCTAAATGGGATCACAGAGAATCAGACATAATTGCAACAACCAAAAAATGGGGGTAATAAAGACACTAAGTTCACAGAGCTGTTATAAGGATTCAAATGACATAAATAATTGAAAAATGCTTTATGAATCTTAAAAATGCTTTATGAATACTAGCTCTTCAGAATTCTTATTATAATGTACCTCTTTGTGTCTCAGTTTCCTCATCTGTATAATGAGAGTAGCACTCACAATTAAGGTCCCATCCAGCTCTAAATCTATGACCCTAGATTTCCTGATGAAGCTCACAGTCTATCATGGTGGGTGCTGTAAGACAAGGGGACACATGCTACAATGCAAAGCAAGCTTAGATAAGGGTCATTGGAGTGGGACAAATTGGAAGCAATCTTCAGATTTGAGTAGAGACCCATCATTGTGGGCTAAAGTGGTTGGAGGGAGCTTCCTGAAAAAAAAAAAGAGGATCTTGATCTGTTGGGAATCATAGATTTAGAGCTAGAAAACATCTTTGAGATGATCTGGTCCAATTCTTTAACTTTCCAGATGAGGTCAGGTGACTTGCCCACAGTGACTTAGCTAGTAAAAAGCTGAGGCTGGATTTGACATCAGGTCCTCCTGATGTACTACTACAACTAGTTACCCAAGGAGACATTGTTGTTCACTTGTTTTTCAGTTGTGTCTTACTCCTCATGATCTCATTTGAGATTTTCTTGGCAGAAATATTGGATGGTTGTCCATTTTTTTCCCAGCTCCTTTTACAAATGAGGAAACTGAGGCAAAAGAGTTAAGTGACTTGCCCAGGGTCATTCAGTTGGTAGATGTTTGAGGACAGATTTTAACTCAGAAAGATGAGTCTTCCTCACTTCAGGTCCAGCACTCTGTCCACTGTACCACCTAGATGCCCCATATAAAGGGTATATGTATAAAGGGAATACATGCAAAGTAGTTAGATGCAGTTTGGGAGGGAGAATATTACTAATTGAGGGGATCAAGAGAATCTTCCTCCTAAAGGCAGAGCTTGAGCTGCATCTTAAAGGAAGAAAAAGACTCTATTATCATAAGGATGGATTGCATTCAAAATATCTGGGTTAGCCAATACAAAAGTGTGATGTTGGTCAATGATTGTCACAGGTAAGGAATAGAGAGGAAGTCCATTCATTTGGGTCACCAGAGTACAAGAGCAAGAGTAACATAGTCAAATGAGGCTGCAAAGATAGGACAGGACCAAGTTATGTAGAGATCTAAAAGTTAGAGGAGTTTATATGTCATCTTAGTAGGATTCAAAAGTCAGTGGGGATGATTGAGTAGAAAAGTACCATAATCTGATCTATAGTTGAGGAAAATTTCTTCATTGAGAAGGTGGAGGGTGAACTGCAATGGTGAAAGTGTTTGAAGCTAGAAGGTCAATGAGATGGCCTTTGCAATCATCCAGCTGAGTGGTGATGAGGAGCTAAAGCGATCACTATGACGATAGAGGATTCAGCAGAGAAAGACCTTGTAAAAATGGCCATATTTATCTAATGGTTGTATAGGTGGAACAAGAGAGAATGAAGGATCCAGAATATACATATAGACAACATCATAGTGTGTAAGACTTCAAGAGCCACCTAGTCATTGCATTTTTATTCTATGAAGAAAGGAGCCTTGAGGGTAGAGGATGTAATTTGCCCAAGTTGGAGTTTAAAATAATTACTAATGTTGATGTATTATTAAATATATTATTTCATTCAGTAGTGATTAAAAAAAAACTTTTAGAAGATCCCACATCCAGTATATAGCAGAGCTAAGATTTGAATCTAGATTCTACAACTCTAAATTAAGAGCCATTTTAATATGGCTCTAAGCAGCTGGAACAACCAATATTATAGACATAAGATTCCAAAACATTTTTGTAGATTATTAGATATAAAAGGGATTTTTTATGATGATGTAATTCAAACTGTTCGTTTTACAGGCTGGTAAACTCAAGCCAAAATAATTAGAATTTATAAAGCATGTATTATATGCCAGGTATTGTGTTAAGCCCTAACTATGCAAAGAAAGGCAACCTTCTCCATGATTTTGGCCAGAAAATAACAAATAGTCAAACAAATAAATAAATAATTAAACTATTCCCTGTTCTCAAGAAACTCACAATCTAAGGAGACCACATGCCAAGAACTATGTACAAACAAAGGCATTAAGATTAAGGAAGATAAGATACGTGTCCCGTAAAAAGTGGGATTCTGGGAGACAGTACTAAAGAGGGAATTGGTAATGTGGGTTCCTTAAAGTCATGAAGCCACTTAGTGGAAAATATGGCACTAGAACCCACTTTTTATCCATTCCCATCCAGCCCTTTTTGTACCATTTCCCATTGCCTTTTGTAGCTTTGCTTTTCAATCAATCCTGATTGCCTAAAGATAGAACAAAGCTATTTTTTTTTTTTACTAACTCTTCCTTTTCTTTCTTTTGCTGGATTTTTACAAATAATCACTTTGATAGTTTTACATTTTAAACCATTCATTTTTAGACTTCTTAATGACTCGATCCTTGAGACCCAAAACCCCATCATGATAAAATTATTTACCAGCTGGGTGACATTTGGTAAGTCATGGACCTCTGCGAGATTTCTTTTCTTCATCTATAAAATGGAGGAACTAATTCAGGCTCCTCTTAACTGGACCCAGCTGCTGTGAGGGAAACATTTGGTAAATCTTACTGAGTTATCTAAATGAATTATTCTAGTTTTTATTATTCTAGGCTGATGGAATGCTAGCACAGACTTGTAGAATGTGACAAAAGGGAAAAGAAGGGAACTCAGAGACCACTTAGTCCAATCCCTTACACATTTCCAATGCATGTTCATCTCACCTTTGCTGAAGAACCTCAAGGGAAGGGAAATGGACTACATCTCAAAGTAGTTCCAAACTTTTGTTTGAAAGATTTTCCTTACATCAAAACCAACTCTGTCTCGCGAGAAATTCCATTTCTTGCTTCTAATTCTGTCCTTCAGGGGCAAACAGAGCAAGGTCTTACATTTAGATCAGAAAAATGCCTCAGAGCCTTCTAGTCCAACCCTCTCATCTAACATAGGATGACTAAGACCCAAGGGGAATTAAGTGACTTTCCTAAAGTTACATAGATAGTAAAAATGGAAGTAGGATTGGAAACTAGTTCTGCTAATGATGGTGCCCAGGGCCTTTCCCCTCAAACACAAAGAAATCTCAAAGGTTCTTTATAGACTCACTTCATCCAAGTTTGATTGTCTTCTTACACTCATGGACTCTAGAGTGTGTCCTAATGCCATTGCAGTTTTCATGACTAAATAAAGCCACAGTGCTGTCAGCCTTGGAAGAGGATTCATGCATTCTTCAGATGGCAATCATGGTGGCTATCTGTCCCTTTTGGAACAATACAAGGTGTGGAATTAAATGACTTGGGTGCTCCCCCAATCCCGAATAGAGTGGTGAGGTGGAGCAGTGGATAGAGTGCTGGCTCTGGATTCAGGAAGACCTGAATTCATATCTTCCTTCCAATGGGAATGGAATGCGAATGGGAATTCCAATGGGAATGTCACCCTGGACAAATCCCTTAACCATTTTTGCTTCATTTTCCTTATCTATAAAATGAACTGGAGAAAGAAGTGATAAAATAATCCCATACATTTGCCAAGAAAACCTCAAATGGGGCCAAGAAGAATCAGATAAGGCACAAAAACATGCTTTTATTTCCTTCCTCCTCACAATATCCATAATCCAGCAAATGGCCAACTTTCAGTTGCTGAGATGCTACCCACCAATACTTTCTTCTGTCTCAGGACCTTTGCTCTATCTGTTCCCCATGCCTACTATCCTCTGTCTCCTCATCTATATACCTTATGTTTCTCAGACTTTCTTCAAGATTCAGCCTAAAGTCCCTTTTCAGGAAGAAGACTCTTCTAATTTTCCTAGCTTCTAGTACCTTCCCCTCTGAGATTACTTTGCATTTATTCTATAGATATAGATATTCTATAGATATCCTATAGATATCAATATTCTATAGATATTCTATGTATATAGGTACTCTATAGAAATAGATATTTATGTCTCTAATTATTTACATATTGTCTCCTTCATTAAAATGGGAAGCTGCTAGAGGACAGGGGATGTTTTTGTCTTTTTTTTTATCTGTAGCACTTAATATAGTTCCTGGCACAAAGTGAGCACAAAATAAATGCTTATTAACTGACTTGAAGGCTAAACATTCCCATTCCTTCATTTGATGTTTATATATTATGCTATCTAGTTCTCTTCCTATCTCGGACAGTTTCTGTTGGATATTTGTTTGTCTTTCTGAAACTGTGATGTCTGGAAACAGATCACAGTACTCTGACCCTGAAATGATTGGGATAGAATTGAATATATCTTCAAATACACACCACACATAGCTCCTCTACATAGGAGGAAGAAAAAAAAGAAAGAAGAGAAAAAGTAAAAGGAGGAAGAAAAGGAGGAGAAAGAAAAAGAGGAAAAGAAGGGAGAAAAGGAGGAAAAAAAGAAGCAAGAGGAAGAGGAAAAGGAGGAAAATTAGAAAGAGGAAGAGGAGAAAAAGGAGGAAGGGGAGGAGATAAAAGAGGAGGAGAAAAAAGAGGAAGAAAAAAAGGAACAGAAAAAGAGAGGAGGAAGAGGAAGAATCCTTCTTCATCACCTGCTATGTAGGTAAAAGTTCCTCTATTCTTCCAGCTTCCCACTTATATATTCCCTCTGTCCATTAGAATCTTAGCTTTTTGAGAGCAAATGGTACTCTTTCGATTTGCATTTTTGTTTATATTTGTTTGCACAGTGCCTCCCACTTGGTAAGTGCTTCATATTTTTATCTATCTATCTATGCTAAATTGTGGGGATACTAAGAAATGCAAAGGACAGACTTTGCCCTTGGGGTGCTCACAATCTAATGAGGGAGACAACATACAAGCAACTATCTACAAACAAGCTTATATACAGGATAAATTGGAAATAATCAATAGAGGGAAGGCATTGGATTTCCCTTTCTAAATGCTCACAAAATAATCCCTTTAATAATATGTTACAGATTTTTTTTCCAGCACAGATATAGATAGAAGTGTAGATATAAAAGGGAAGTGCATCTGCTGGGGGAATATTAAACATTTTACCTTTTTTTTTGTTTATCATTTCACATCCCCCTTCCATTGTATCAACCACCTACACATATATCCTGGTTCTTTGCCAAGGAGTATTATTGCTAACACAGCATCATTTAAAAACATTTTTATTCTCGGTAATAGCTCAACTTAGTAGTGCTAATAGTTAACATTTTACTAAACATTTTAAGGTTTGCAAAATGCTTTACATATGCTGCCTCATTCTATGGATAATCAAAAGAGGCATCTATCATAATACCATGTGATTCTGGTTAAATCATTCCCCCTCTCTGAGCCTCAATTTCCCCAACTGTAAAATAAAAATAACCTTCAAGTTTTGTCTAGTTTGACCTGTCTATCAATATGTGATTGTTGTCCATCTCCTAAAACTCATTTGGTTTTTTCTGACTCACATTTTAATTAGTTAATAAAGGAGTTGGTATTGTTGAAACCCCAGATTTATTTAGAATTGGGATATTCTGTCCCATTTCTTTTTTCCTTAGCATGCCTCCTTAATCCAATATTCGAGTTGGCAAGGTAACAGGGAGACATTGAAGAGGCTGACTTCTCTGGACGGCCCATGACACTCGTTAATATAGAAAGGGCCATTGCTGTCTGCCTTAATTGGCAAAAACAATCATGGAACATTTACGACGACCAGCCGTGGACACATTTCCCTGACTCTGTTTTTAATGATCTCCATCCATTATTTTAAATCGCCGCCAAGTGCTGCCTATATTTCTTGTTTACTCATCATATGCCTATTGACATTGTGTTTAAAAATGTCTCACGGGAAAGAGGATGAGATGAAATGTTTGGATTCAACATATAGAAGTAATGAAGCCAAATGTAAGATTATGTTGTATGTGGACCAAATACATGGGGCCAAGTGTATTTGCTTTTTATCATCACACAAAGCTGAATGATGCTTATTATCATCACATCAGAGAATTTCATTCTATTAGAGCTTAAAAAGGATCCTAGAATATAGGATTTTAGGATACAGAAGATATAATGGGGGTTATGAGTTGTATACAACATGGAGTCATACACAGTAATATCATTTTGTGGAACAAGCTTTGAGTTAGAAATTGTAAGTCCTGGATTCAAATTATGACCCTGATGTTTACTATCTGCCTGACTATGAAGCACTCCTTATCTGTTTCCTATCTGGAAAATAAGATGATTGATATATATATGAATCATAAGACTACTTCCTCCTCTAAATCCAACATTTCATGGTTGAAGAGAGCCATGTCCATCAGAATTGATCATATAGTATTGTTGTTGCCTTGAAATTAGAAGGTTCCAAGTGGTGGAGAAGAGGAATGTTTTTTGATTGTTTAGTTATTTTTCAGTTGTGTCCAAACCTTTGTGTAAAAATATGGGACTTAGCAAGTTATGATTGTTGTTCAGTTTTTTTAGTCATGTCCCTTCATGATCCCATTGTTTTGTTTTGTTTTGTTTTTTTGCAAAGACACTTTCCTTCTCTACTTTACCATTTCCTTCACTAGCTCATTTTTACTGATAGAAAACTGAGGCACACAGGATTAAATGACATGCCCAGAGTCACATAGCTAGTATGTCTCTGAGGTTGGGTTTGAACTTAGGAAAATGAGTCTTCCTAACTCTGGTTCTATTTACTTTCACACTTAGCTGCTCCTTATTTTTACAATGGAAGAACTGAGGTAAGGTGAGTGACTTGTATAGTGTCACACAGTTAGTGCTTGAGGCTGTATAGAACTCAAGGCTTACTGACCTTCAGGCTCAACATTTTATCTGCTGTCACCTTGTTCAGTCATTCAGTAGTGTCTACTCTTCACGACTCCATGAGCATAGTCCATGGGGATATTTTTAAGCAAATATACAGGAGCACTTTTCTATTTCCTCCTAGATTTTGCCTTCCCTTTACAAATGAGAAACTGAGGCAAATAGGAGTTAAATTATTATTCAGGGACACACAGCTAATCAGTATCTGAGACTAGATTTGAATTCAGATCTTCTTGACTCCAGATCTGGTCCTTTGTCCACTAAGCCACCTCACTGTGCCTCAAATTATAATGTTAAAAACAGTCTGAGTAAAAGGTGATTAAGACTTGACTTAGGATGGTGGTGGTATGAGTATTGAGAAGGGGGAATATCCTGAGATATTGTGGAGACAAGACAAAACGCTTTAATAACTAATTGGTTAGGTGGTTGTGAGCAAAAGTGAGAAGTGAAGGATGATAAGGTGGGAGGTGACTGGAAGGATGACTGAGCTCTTAACTGTAATAGGGAAATTCAGTAGTATGGTGGACTTGGGTAGAAGGATAAGAAGTTCTGTCTGATATATATATATATATATATGTATATATATATACACATACATATATATATATATATTTTGATATAAAACCCAGCTTATTTTGGGAGGATCTGAATGATTCCATGATTGATTCCAGGTCATTGTATCCTGTGGGTAATGAAACAGAGCCAAGTATAATTAAGAAAAAAAAAAAACTTAGACTAGGAATCAAAAGATCTGAATTTGAGAATAAGGAAGGCAAGGGAAGTTGGGTCTGTGCTAGTCACTACTCTTTGCTCCAGGTGATCTTTAGTGGGGGTCCCCATCAATTCACTCAGAATTTCTGGACAGAGATATTAGATGAATAGGAACACTCAGCTAGTGCTTATCAATAGGATAGAATATTCAAGGAATTAAAAAGAGCTTTTTTAAAGCCCATTAGCTTTATTACATAAAGATTACAATAATATAGCTCCTTTTTTAGTTCTGTATATATAACACAGGTAGGAAATTGGGCTTGAAATCTATAAGAACTGAGTTCTGACATTTACTACCTGGCACCCCAGTCAGATCTCATAATGCCTCAGAGAATTCCTGGGCATCTAACTCATAGATGGGTTGTAATCTGCACTGATGAAAGGAGTTATAGAAAGAGAATCCCTTCTGCTGATAAAGGATTTGAATATTTATTTGACTTTATTCACAACTCTTTGAGGCAAGTGTTGGGAGGATTATTCTCCTCATTTTCAAGGGGCTCTCATTTAACTGAGAAAATTAAGGATAGATAAATTTTTTTCTCTCCTCAAACTTTTCTATTTCTCCCATTTTCACTTCTGTTGTTTC
Source organism: Myrmecobius fasciatus (assembly GCA_023553655.1). Lineage (NCBI taxonomy): Eukaryota > Metazoa > Chordata > Mammalia > Dasyuromorphia > Myrmecobiidae > Myrmecobius > Myrmecobius fasciatus. The sequence continues at coordinate 489,845 of JAJPUD010000511.1, forward strand.
ACCAGAGAGGACATTAAGTAGCAGACTCAGGAATCAAGCTGAGGTCTTTTGAAAACTCTCAAGTCTAGCCAAGTTTCTCTCACTCCATTATCTCTGTCTATTGTCCAGAAAACAATTAATTAATGTGCACCAATGAGCTTGGCAAAAAGCAAAGTTCAATTAGTGTTTCAAATCTGAGATTTAAATTGAGCATAAAACTAAGAATGCTAGTTTCTAGAAAGGCAGCCTCCTTCTTTTGATAATGTGATGACATATCACTCTCATTTCTCCCCACTGATCACCAACCAAGCAGGTAGCAGGCAACTAGTTCTCAGTTCTATGATGGAAAGATGCATTGTGTATTATATGTTGGATGCTTGGCTCAATTTTGCTTTTTCTCATAATGCTTAGTTGATAAAAACATAGAAATTGGAGCAAGAAGGAATTATTTAGAGTAATTATCTAGTTTTATCTGAGATTATCTAAATATTGTCTGGAATTTTCTAGACCTCTTTTTACTTGGGAAAAATTAAAGGCCTTAAGACTTGATGTGACTTCTTCAAAGTTAAGAAGGTGGTAAATAGATGACCTGGGATTAGAATCCTTATCCTCTGAATCCAAATCCAGTATTCTTTTTGCTATGTCTTGATGTTACATAATCATCCTGAACTATAAAATCATTCCCTTTTCATCTTACTATGTCCCTAAAATAATTTACAAATTAATAATTTCAAAACTTTCAAAACAATTGATATTCATACATCTTTGCTTTTTCATTTTTCATTTTTATTTTTATTTGATGACTTGAAAAATGTTTTTAAGAACAAAGGTCTGGTTATAAGAATAAATATTCACTGAGTTGGAAATGTCATGCCTGCTGTGTCCATAGCCTCCACTTCACCTGACCTTGGTGGTGCATTCAGCCACCCACATTGTATTGGGGAAATTAAAGATTAAATCTGAGCTTTCAAATATCCTGTTGGGCATCTTTGGAAACATGTTATGATGGTGTATCAGACGCCTTTGGTTAAAGAGAAGGAAGATTTTTAGAATTTTGTTCATTGTGTGATTTTTTTTTCTTCTATTGAAAAACTAGAAAAATAATAACCTTTGTACTCTTTGAAATTTTGTCTGTTACCTTTCTAAGAGATACTGTCAAATGGAAGTAATTATTTCCTTTTTCTTAAATGTCCCACCCGGCACTGTGAGCAGATAGCACTGTTTGCTACGCTGCAAAGCAAATCTTGTACCTGAAACCAAGAGGGAATGGTTTCGTGGCTCAGGCTATAAAATGTGTGAGATAGTTGGGCAGAGCATAATGGTGGTGGAGGATTCTCTGTTGCATGTGAGAAGCCAAAACCAGGGCTATAATAAAAATAAGAATAACAAATTACTTTTCTATAGCACAATTAAAGTAAAAATAAGGGAAACATATCATTATTATTACGACGTACACAAAGCATGTATTATTATCCTCATTGTGGAGAAAACTGGGAAGGCAAGTGATGTGTTTAACTAGCAAGTCTCAAATGTAGTTTCTTTGGCTATCTTAACAGAAGTAGAAGAGCATTTTCTCACTATTCTCTGTTCATGTCAACTATTCAATCTTTTGACAAAACATTTTAGGATGGTTCTTGACAAATGGGAAGGCCAGGAGAAAAGGATGAGCAATGCTCTATTAAGTTAGGATGGATCTAAAAGCAGAATGCAAACCAAGCCTCCCCCCCAAAAAATATAAATAGTTGAAGGAACTAGAGATATGGAGGCAAGATAGGAGAAAACTGAAGAAGGACATTCAAATACCTGAAATGCTTATCATGAGAAAGAGGATTTAGATTTGTTCTTCTTGGTCCCCAAAGATAGAACTAAGAATCTTAGTTCTTATTTGTCCTTTGTTTTCAAAGAGGAATAAAGACATAGAAGAGGGATGTCTTACTTTGCATGTGGATTGGATTTAATTGAGACAGAGTTGCACAAAGTTGTCAGCCTCATTCTCTGTTCCAGAATCATTGAAATACTGAGGCAAGATAAAAGTCAAGATGACTGGTGGTGATCTGGGATGGAGTGGATGACCTTTGATGTCTGGTCAAGCCCTAAGTGTTCCACGAGTGATGAATAGGAGTTGTAGAGAGGCAGATTTGGTTAGATAAAAAGGGCAATATTCCTAACAAGCCAGGCTGGGCAAATGAGAGATAAGAAGTCTCATAATGCTGAATTCTCCATTATTGAAGTTTTGATTAGAAACCAAATGACCACTTACTAAACAGTAAGTATAGTATCTAGTAGTAAATATATCTAATAATTAGTATCTCATCTAGTAAAATTTATATAGTAAATTACATAATATATAATTTGTATAGATTAATATGTAGGCTATATAATGTAACATATAATTACATAGTATAATATAGTAACATATAGATTATATTGTAAAATAATTAGTATCTAGTAGTAAATGTAATATCCAATAGTGTATTCAATAGACCCACTCTTTAAAGTAGACATATTCCACTGGGGAAAATGCTGACCAAGTCAACGTTGGCTAGACTACCACCAAGACTTCAATAACGTGATTTCCTCAAGATTGGTACCTTTTGCAGTGAAGCGGTGCAATGAATGCTGGTTATGCTGTGAGGTGATTCAAGCCAGTTCCAATGGTCTTGTCCTGGAGAAAGCCATCTGTACCCAGTGAGAAGACTATGGGGTCTGAATGTGGACCACAATAGAGTATTTTCACAAATTGCTTGCATTTTATTTTCTTTCTCATTTTTTTTCCTTTTTGATCTGATTTTTCTTGTGCATTTGTGGAAAGATGTATAGAGGGATTGCACATGTTATATGTTGTATTGCTTGCCATTTGGGTGAGGGGATGGAGAGAAGGGAGGGAGAAAAAAATGGAGCATAGGGTTTTGTGGGGTGATGTTGAAACTATCTATGCATGTGTTTTGAAAATAAAAAGCTTTATAAAAAAAGAAATTCAGTTATGGAGTCATGCATGTGTTTATGTATGTGTGTGTATGTTTGTGTCTGTATGTTTATACATCCATCTCTGCATGTATGTATACAACAATATAGATATGATTATGTGAACACATATTTACAAAGTACTTATTTTAAAATATGCAATACAAATACATACATGTCTACATATGTATATACCTGTACAACAACATATTTGTACATGTTTGTATACATGCTTGCATGCACATATATGGATTATATATAGATAAATATAGATTACTGTAGATAAAGGAGAAATGAAAGTAGATAGATATAGATTTAGATATAGATATAAAGATGGTTGTGGAATGGTTGTGGATGTGATAGAAATAGAGATATTAGTTCATTACCATGTCCATCTAAATGAATACTATATTCTAGATAATGGTCTTTCTTTCTTCATCCACTTATTTATTCCTATGTAGATAGGCAGGTATATATGTGACTTGTCCATGGCTACATAGTTAATCAGTATTGCTACCCCTTTTCTTTTTGACAATGTATTCCTCCTATCCTATGCCCCTTGGGCTCACTTTTGACTAAGATTTTTATTTCAAAGGTATATGTTTTTATAAAAGCTAAACAGTCTAAGTCCATGCTATTCCCCAGGTAAGATATATCAATAGCTTCTAGACTGCCTTCAGTGGTATGTGTCATGGATATATAATTGTAGGTCCTCTTCCTCTGATTGTAGGGCTCCTTCCAGAACCTCTATTTGAGCAGAATGTCTAGGTAAGCCATCTCTTCATTTCTCACCAAGATATAATCTGGAGTTCTCCATCACTCCATCACCAGGTACCCTCTTTTCCCTACCTCCCCCTTTTCAGACTCTTTTTATGAATTAGATTTTTTTTGAATTAGATTTTTTATGTATCATATATTTTATATAGTAATCATGCATTTCTGTATTATTTTATTTAAGGATACCCCATTAGAATGTGAGCTCCAAGAGAGAAAGGACTGTCGTATCTTTGATTTTAGTTGAACTCCTAGTTGTTGGCACATACTATGCACTTTGATAAATGCTTGTTAACTGACCCTTGGACAAAGAAATATACTCCTCCTTCTTTTATGCTTTATAGAAAATATATTTTAAAGATCCTTTCATATACCAAGATACCCAGGACAAATTATGATAAGGAAATAACATTCTGTTTTTTTCTTTTAACTTTTAAATCTTTGTATGTATCCCCACCACTTAACACAGTGCCTGGCACATAGCAGGCTCTTAATACTTATTGACTTGTTTTTTATGATGATGCATTTTATTGTTTGGCGAAAATAAATAAGAACTTGGGGTTCACTTTCCCCTATTTAAAAGGGTGGTCTGGACTCTACTCCCTCCAAGAACCACTTCTAACTCTGTCTGTGATCTTATGACACTCTGGTGACAGAGTCTTGACACTGGGTTATCGAGTTAACTTACCAGGATGACAGCAGATACCGGTGGAAATCCACAGGGGTTATCTTTGGAAGGGCAGGTTTTTTTCTTTGTAGACATAAAATTAATGTGTATCTGGCTAAAAAAAAAAAAGAAAGAAAATACTTGATAAATTTAACTCCCATTACAATTCTAACAAACACAGAACACATTTTATAGAGGGGAAAAGTAATGAGATAGAAAGAAAATTATTTTCCCATGTAATATTTCAACTACGTAGTTAAAATTGGACCTGAACACAAGCTTCTGGCCTTCTTCCTAATTGAATATTTTCCCCACGATGCCATGTTAGCTTTTCCATGGATCATATCTCAAATGTATAAGAAAATTGGGGTTTCATGTCAGAAGGCTTGAATTCTATTCCCTAGCTGGACTCTCACTAGTTATATGACCTAGACATTTTGCCAAGCTGGCATGCAAACACACAGACAAATAGGCACTTAGATGCCAGGCACTGTGGTAAGGTGCTAGTTAAGGTTCAGTTTGTTCTTATGTAAAATAGTAAAAATGATACTTGACAAATCTGCCTCAAGGTATGATGAAGAAGATGAAGATGATGATGATGTCAATAATAATAGCTGGACCCCATAAAGAGGAAAGGAATGAGATGATGATCATAATAATGATGGGTCAGGACTGGGGACTAAACCTATAAATTTTACTGGGAATTTTCTAGGTGAGGAAACTCTTCTAACAAAGTGGTATTCTCTGAAACTTGTCTTGGAGAATTTCCCAGTATTTAAGTAACCTGTCCAAAGTCATTAAACCAGTATCAGAGGCAGGATTTGAATCCCTATCTTTTTGGCTTTGAGGTCAAATTCCTATCCACTTGTTCATGCTACTTCTTACTGATGAAAATGAGAAGTTTTACACAGAACTTTGAAGTTTGCAATGTCCTTTATATGTAGGAACTCATTGGTTCTTGAGAGATAAACCTTTGGTCAACTGTAAAGTATTATGGTTATATGAATGATGCTAGCTGTTTAAAGGCTTATGAATGAGTTAGAGAAAAAAAATCTACTATCTGGTAAAAATTTAAATTTTAGACCCTGTATTGTCTGATGGAAGATCTTGTAGGGGAAACCAGAGGGACTTGGCTATTTCTCAAAAGTTTCAGAATATCATCATGTTGAAGGATTAATATCATCCCATGGGATCAAGGGTTATATTTCTCTCTCTTTTTCCTTGCTCTGTTTATTTGTTTGTTTATGCCAGGCTATTGGAGTTCAGTGACTTACCCAGAGTCACATAGTTAGTAAGTGTTAAATGGCTGAGGCTGATTGGAACTCAGATCCTCCTGACTTCAGGGTTGGTGCTCCATCCCCTGCACCATGTAGCTATGTTTCCTTGTTTTAATTTGTAAAAATGATTTTAATTTTAAATAAACAATTGTCAACATATTTCAAAGTAGAAAAAAATACAAAAAAGGATGAAGTAAGAAATATGAATTCCATTTTTTCTTTCCAACATGGGAATAAATGATTGGTGTTTGGATTTAGAGTTATAGAATGAAAGGATTAGAAAGTTGAAAAGGGCATCAAGGGCATTTAAAATTAACTCTCTTCTCCCATTTCCTCAAGACTGAATTCTTTTCTACCAGCATAACTGATAAAAGGTGATTCAGTTTCCATTTGAAGACCTCGAGGGACAGGGAACTCAATCAGCCCATTTCTTTGAAGGGAAGGGAATAAGCATTTTTTGGCTCTTATGATGTGACAGGCATTGCATTAAGAATTTTACAAATATTATATCTTTGATTTTTGCAATGGGGAGGTAGGTATTATTATTCCACTTATGTTACAGTTGAGAAAACTTAGGCAAAAAGCAGTTAAGTGACTTTGCCCAGCTAATAAGCATCTGAATTCAGATTGAAATTCAGATCTTTTTGATTCAAGATTCAAAGCTCCACCTATCATCTATCTTCCTCTGTTTTCACTTTTGAACAACTCTGATTTTAAGAAAGCTCTTTCTTTTCCTAACCTAAAATTGCTTTCCTATAACTCCCACCCATGGCTCCTAGTTCTACCCCATGGAACTATTGCAAACAATTTCAGTCCATCTTCTGGATGAAAATTGTTAATAAGGCAAAAAACTCCAACAGATGTCCAGGTACTTGAAGTCTCACATCACTACTATATCTAAGCTTTGTGTCAGTTTTATTTTGCTTTGTTCTAGAAACAAGGAACAACATTCTCACCAGGAGAAATCATTGCCCACATTCTAAGAACTAGAGCTGGCAGGAATAGTTGCTCTGCCAAGGATTCCCTCTAAGTCACCCCTTGGACCTGTTCTTGGCCAGGTTCTCCTAGTACACAATAATCTCCATGTAAATGAAAGGTTATCAATGTAAGCTGCATATGTCTAGGAGAATGCATTAGTGCTGGAAGGGAACTGAGAGTTTATTGATTCTAAACCACTAATTCATGAAAGAAAAAACAGAGATCCAGTGGGTTTCTTTCTCTTCAAACCCCTTCCCTCCCCCTAACAATCCCATCACTGAAGAGGGAATCACTTTCATCCTAATAACTCTGGCTTTTAACCTGGTTGTCATCCTTATATCTTCACTTTCTCATGTGGTGAGTTCTATGGCTCCAGCTTGTAATAGATGACTGTAAAATGTTCAGTATGAGCATTTATACCTTGGAAATCAGCAAATGCTCCAAATCAGAGTTTGATTTATCATTTCGTTGATTTCTAAACTTCAAGAAACCTATTGGAGGACTTCTGGGAGCCAAGATGGTGAAGTAAGCTGTAAATTACTTACTTTCCAATGTTCACCTCCAAACAACCATAAAACATTCATACAAATACTGGAACAGCAGAATAAGTGAAAATAGGAGTGAAACAATCTTTTAGCCAAAGAAACTTGGAAGATCAGCATGAAAGGTCTGTCTCATTTGGGTAAAACAGGAATGCAGTCCAGGACAAGAAACAGCCCAGCAAGCCAATAGCAAGCTCCACTTCAACAAATCAGTGGGAGATGCTGAGCCTCAGTGTGATGGAGCAGGGAAATGCCGGCACCAGATCCCCACTCCCACATAGTCAGGAGAACCTGCAGATTCCACCTCTAACAATTACCAGCATAACCCTAGACAAACAGGCCTCCAGCTGCCAGACTGCCACATGCTTCAGCAAAGTCCCAGAAAAGCACAGAAACAGAATTCTACTGGCTTTAGCACATACCATTCCCCAGCACTAAGATCTGAGCTCAGCACCAAGTAAGCCACTGGACCCTATGACTTTCATCACTGCCAGTCATGCCCAGCCCACACCCTAAGTTCTGCACCAGGGTCCTCCTGCTTCAGCACAAAATTAACTCAGCACCAAGTAAATAGCCAGGACCTGCAGCCACTTGCACAAGAAGCCTGGGAAGATGCCCTTTCCATCCTGGGAGCAGAACTCTAATATAAAAGAAAGAAAAAAGACCAAAAAAGATGAACAAACAACAATAAAAACAAAAGAATACTACCATAAAAATTATCATGGAGATTAGGAAGATCAAGACATAAACTCAGAAGTGGACAGCGATGTCAAAACACCTATGGACAATACCCCCAAAATAAATGAAAAGTGTTCATAAATTCAGAAAGAATTCATAGACAAGCTCAAAGGCTTTCAAATCATTTAAGAGCAATAAAAGAAACATTGGGAAAAGAAATGAGAGTGATGCAAGAAAATAATGAAAAAAAATTCAACAGCTTGGAAAAGGAAAATAACTGCTACAAAGTAGAATTGAACAAATAGAAAAGAAAGTACAAAAGCTAGCTGAAGAAAACAACTCCTTGAAAGTTAGAATTGATCAAATGGCAATTTAAGACTCTATGAGACATCAAGAATCCATCAAACAAATTCAAAACAATAAAAATAATAGAAGAAAATATAAAACATCTCATCAAAGAAAAACAAACAAAAACAAACAAAAAAACCCCAACTAAACTGGAAAACAGATATAAGAGAAGCAATATCAGAATCATTAAAATACCTGAAAACCATAATCAAAAGGAGGATCTGGACTGCATCTTTTAGGAAATTATCAAGGAAAACTGTCGATGTCCTGGAACTAGAGGACAAAATAGATATTGAAAGAATCTACCAATCATCTCAGGAAATAGATCCCAAGATAAATTCCTCAAGGAACATTATAGACAGATTACCAAATCAAGGAAAAAAATACTGCAAGTGACCAGGAAAAGAATAAAATAACAAGGAGCCACAATGAGGATGACACAGAACTTAGGAGTTTCAACATTAAAGAATTGGAGGTTATGAAACATAATTTTCTGAAAGGTAAAGGATCTGGGACTACAACCAAGTATCACCTAGCTGGTCAAATTAAGGATAATACTTCAAGGAGGAAAATGGTTATTCAATGAAATAGAAATATGTTCATTTATAGGAAGATGATTCTTGTAATTCTTTAAAAAATTGTACCACTTATAATACAGCTAAGAAAAAGATAGACAAATGCAGAGGGTATGGGTACACTGGATAGAGAAAGAAAGGAGATGTAGAATGGGGTAAATTATTTCACATGAAGAGTAATGAAAAGCCTGTATCATTGAAAGGAAAGAAGGGAGGGTGGGTGATGCATATCATTTAACCACACTCTCACTAGTTTTAGTTCAAAATTAAAAAATATTCACAATCTGTTGAATATAGAAATCTATCTTGTCAAATAAGAAAGTAGGATTAAGTAAAGGGGGCAGGCCAAGGTAGATGGTAGACAGTAGTAAAAAAGTGTTAAGAAGGGAAATAATGAAAGTAGAGAGAGGAAGAATAGGATGAAAAAAAAGATGGAAGGACATATACAATTAATAATCATAACTGAATGTAAATGATTTGAATCTCCCATAAAACAAAAGTATATAGCAGAGTGGATCAAAAAGCAGAATTCTACAATATATTATTTATAGGAAACACTTTAAGAAGAGAGAGTAAAGATAAAGGACTGAAGCAGAATTTATTATTCTTTGGTTGAAGTTAAAAAAAAATTCTGATCTCAGACAAAGCTAAAGCACAAATAGACCTAATTAAATAAGTTAAGGAAAGAAACATCTTGTTGAAATGTTCCATAGCCAACAAAGTGATAGCAATATTACACATATATGCAACAAGTGGTATAACATCTAAGTTCATGATTAAAGAAAATTAGAGCACATAATGAAATGTAAAATAGGTAGTTTTGATTACACTGATTTACAATTTTATTTTATTTTTTTATTAAAGCTTTTTATTTACAATACATATGCATGGGTAATTTTTCAACACTGACCCTTGCAAAACTTTCTGTTCCAATTTTTTCCCTCCTCTCCACCCCCTCCCTTAGATGGCAACTAGTCCAATACATGTTAAATATGTTCAAATATATGATAAATCATATACACACACAAATTTATATAGTTATCTTGCTGCACAAGAAAAATAGGATCTAATAAGAAAAAACAAAACAAAACCTGAGAAGGAAAACAAAATGCAAGCAAACATCAACAGAAAGCATGAAAATGCTATGGTTCTGCTCACTTCACTCAGCATCAGTTCATGCAAGTCTTTCCAGGCCTCTCTGAAATCATCCTGCTGATTTTTTCTTACAGAGCAATAATATTCCATAACATTCATATACCATAATTTGTTCAGCCATTCTCCAATTGATGGGCATCCTTTCAGGTTCCAGTTCCTAGCCACTACAAAAAGGGCTGCCACAAACATTCTTGCACATGTGGGTCCCTTTCCTTCCTTTAAGATCTCTTTGGGATGTTGGCCCAATAGAAACACTGCTGGGTCAAAGGATATGCACAGTTTAATAACTTTTTGAGCATAGTTCCAAATTGCTCTCCAGAATGGTTGGATCCATTCACAGCTCCACCAACAAATTATCAGTGTCCCAGTTTTCCCACATCCCCTCCAACATTCATCATTATCTTTTCCTGTCATCTTAGCCAATATGACAGGTGGGTAGTGGTACCTCAGAGTTGTCTTAATTTGTATTTTTCTGATCAATAGTGATTTGGAGCACCTTTTCATATAATTAGAAATAGTTTCAATTTCTTCATCTGAAAATTGTCTTGAACTAAAATTTTAGGAATTTTAGGAAGAGAGGAGGTAGGTAGTAACATTTAGAACTCAAAATCTTGTGGAAATGAATGCTAAAAATTGTCTTGATATGTAACTGGGAAAATACTATTCAAAAGAAACATAGAAAAAGGATAATAATGAAGATTAAACATAAAAAAATCTTGTGTTTGCTTTCTCTTTTCCCAGGAGAGCTATTTATTAAATATTTATCAGCATACCTCTTATTTCTTCCCTAAGATCCTATCAGCTGCCAAGTTTAGTATTTTTTTTTATTTTTATAACATCTCTCATATATTCCTCCTTCTCTCTACTGACAATATTACCCCCCTTGGGCAGGTCTCATATCCACATATTGGGAGTATTGATGGAGCCTGCTGATCTTGTTGTCTCAAGTGTTTTTTCCACTCCTATCCATCCTCCATTCAAACTGTCAAATTGATCTTCCTAGATCACAGTTTGACACGTCTGTCCACATCAATAAAGTCCAGTGGTTCTTTGTTACCTCCGGGATCAAGTATGTAATCCTCTGTTTGGATTTTAAAGTCTTCGCTAAACTAGCTACTTCCTACCTTTTCAGTCTTCTTACACCTTACTTCAATCTGTGCTATCCAATCTATGCTACCCTTATTCTAATCCATACTATTATTCAATGACTCTAATGTCCTTGCTGCTCCACACATGGGACATTTCATTTCCCAATTTTATGCTTTTTTCTGGAACTTCCTCCTTTTTCATTTCCCCCAGATCCTGTTCCTGAATTCTGAATTAGAATCCCACCTTTTGCCAGAAACCTTTCCACATTTTCCTTAGTGCCTTCCCTCTATTCATTGCCCCCATATATCTTGTTTGTATACTTGTCTGTATGTTGTCTTCCCCTATTAGACCATGAGCTCCTTGATAATTATTAGCTTTCTCCCTCATATGCCTAACAGTTAACACAGTGTGTGGCTCACAGTAGACACTTAAATGCTTATTGGTTTGACTCAGTGTAGTGAAATGAGTTGACCAAAATCACAAAAACAGTTAGTGTAAAGTGTAGAACTACAGGTCAGTTCCCTACCTTCTAATCCATTGCTCTCCCTACAACACTAAACTATCTCTTAATTGGACCTTGGAGGGTTTGCAGAAAAGGAAATGTCTATGATGACTAAATGATAAATTTTATTATTATTATTATGAGACACTATGGAAAACAAGTCTTCACTTGTTACAAGTTAGGAAAACCTAGGTTCAAGTGTGCTTTAGATATAATGCTTGCTATATAACCATTAGAAAATCTGTTAACCCTTCCATCCTCTGGCCAACGCTTTACAGGCAACTAAATATAATGGTGGATAGAATTTTGGGCTGTAGTCAGGAAGATCTGAATTCAAATTTGGCATTAGATGTTTGCTAGCTGAGTGATCCTGGTCAAGTCACTTAATCCCTGTTTGCCTCAGTTTCCCTATCTGTTAAATCATAATACCTAGCTATTGTTGTAGTTTCTGATTTTGTTGTGAGGAAATTAAATAATAATCATAAATGCTTAGCATGGAATATAGTAAGTTATTATTAGAAGATGTGTTCAATGTTAGCTATTATTATACAAAACTATAATTTGTAGAGAAAGATCCAATATGTAGGAAGAGAAAAAAGATCCATACTGAAAGGGGGAAGAAAAAGGCTATTTGTGTGATAAACAGAGAAAAGAAACTTGAATAGAAATATAGATTATTCTGACAAGATCTGAATGAAAATTAGCCCCTCAGATCAAAACGCTGAGGGGAGACTCAGATATTATTGAGTGACAGAAGTCCCTCAGAGGAAAATGTATTGATTATTGGTAAATATGGCAGAAGTGCATTGTTTCCCAAAAGGTAATTTACATATGGCTGTTTTTTAAGGACTTTTTTCTTTTTAGATTATTGCTGGGAAACTGAATTGAAGAGTTATATTGGCTACTGGTGCCATATATAACAGAAATGTGGATTTGGGTTTTTTAACCTAAAAACCTTTGATTTCCTGTAGTGACAAAAAAGCCAAGAGGGAGCGAGGGAATTAGAAGGTAGAAGCTGACCAAACTGAAAAAAAAAAAAAAAAAAAAGCTGTCTAGAGAAACATCAGAAGAAAGAAGAAAGCACAGAAATCAATGGTGCTAGATAGAAACTGACCCTAGTTGGGAAAAGCTGAGTGGAAATAGATATAGACACAGTATATACAATTGACATAGAAAGCTGTTTTAATTGGGGGAAAATGGAATTCTGGGAGTTGATTGAAGGGGGGAAAAAGAACACTTTGTTGAATCAAGATCTAGTAATGGGGTTAAAAACTGTCATACTTTCTCTCACTACCTATAGCTTACGGATGAGGAAACCCCTCTGAGGTTTACTTTCACTACCTTTTATTGCCCTCTTGGCTTGAGAAAGGGGAGCCTCTCAAAACTTAGAAGATTGATCTGTATAGCTTGGCAGATTCCCAGGCTTAAGGGAATTATTTTTCTCTGAAAGATTCTAACACTGCCTCAGTTCCTGTGCCTAGCCAAGGAAGCAGACCTAGGAATCTCTGCAGATTCCATACTTAAAGTCTTTTGTTTACCAAAAGAGCTTAACACTGCTTCAGTGGCCTGAGAGTATTAAAGAAACTGCCTCATCTAACAGCAGAGTGAGAAGCCCAGAAGAGAAGTAGTTATAATGGGTGACATATGTTGCAAAGTGTTCTCTAAAGAGAGAAAGGATATCAAAGCCTGCAGTTTATAGTTATATTTTCCCAGGCACATTTCTTTATGAAATTAACTTTCCCTAGTTATTTGTATATGTATATGTGTGTGTGTGTTTATATATATATATATATGTATATATATAGATGTATGTGCTAACTTTTCCTTACACTGTATGCTTTGTTGAAAAAGAGTATTACCCAGTTTTATTGGTAGACTGTTATGTTATGATTATATTTGCTTTTTCTTTTGTTAATAAATATTTCATTTTTAAGATTTAATAATGTCATATTGGTTGATTTATCTAAATGGAAAGCACACTGGTAGGGGCTCAAGAATATTAGATTTTGTCTATCCTCTCTCATCAGGTTTATTTACTAGGTTTGAGAGTGAGCTGTAATTAATAAGCTGTTCCTTGAAAATTTGGGGTCCAAGGTTTCTTTTCTCAATCCAGGGATTTTCTTCTCCTTACTATGGCTCAAAGGTAATTTGGGCTCAAGGCTCTGTTGAACTCTCTAGTTATCCTTCTTCCCTTATGTTCCTCATGCTGCTTTGGAGGTTATTAGTGATAATCTGATTTATTTTATTTATATTTTATTTTCTTTCTCCTTTGCATTTCTTCTTTTTGTAATCTAAAGTTGTTGTTCACTTTTTCTGATTTAACATGTTATGGTTTTGTCCTATGAGTTCCAAACAGTGATAATCTTTTGGTTGGAAATTTCCTTCATTAACATTAATATTAATTTATTTATAATGTTGTTGGATCATTTCAGTTGGGTCTAACTCTTTGTGGCCCCATTATTTTGGCAGTCATACTAAAGTGGTTTGCTCTTTCCTTTTCCAGCTCATTTGACAGATGAGGAAACTCTGACAAAGAGGCTTAAGTAACTTGCCCCAAGTCACATAGCTAGCAAGTATTTGAGGCCAGATTTGAATTCAGGAAGAGGAGTCTTTCTGATTCCAGGTCTGCTACTCAATCCATTGTGCTATCTAACTTCCATTTGCATTTATATAGTGCTTTACAAATATTACCTTGTGGCAAATATTTCAAAACAACCCTAGGACTCACACCAAACACTGATAGACATTTAATCCCTGAAAACTGGGGAATAGCAATGGTCCCATTTTCAAACCAGCTCTTACAGCTACCATCAAGAGAAATAAGTCTTATAACAATGGAACTCAGCAATCTGGACACCATTATCACCAATCCCCAATCAATGACCAACTTCCACTGAGAGCTTTAGAGTCCAAGTGTCAGAAATGTCAGAAATGTCCCCTCCCAACTTTAGATACTAGCCCTGTTTATCACCTAGTGCAATAGCTATTGTCCAAGGCAGTAACTCCCATCCAGAAGGGCTCATTGATTCTCACACTATTGTCAAGAGCTGTCCATGGTTTGAGAGACATCAGCCCAGTCATAGGGGATAGTACAGTAGTATATAGTATAGTATCTAAGAGATAGCTAGGAGGGAGCATCCTCAGATAAGTCAAAACACCTCAGCCACCACCTCCCTACCCTCAGGGGCTGATAAAGGCAGCCCTGGTTTCTGAACTTAAAGTTCCAGGAATATCAATGTCCCTACACTATCAGCTTCTTTTGTCCACTCCTCCTCAAGTGGTTTCTTATTCTCTTTAGAACTGAAAACACAATGGCACTAAATGCCCTTTATAACCCAGTCTCCTTCTAGCTTTCTAGACTTCTAACACCTCATTCCCCTTCAGATATGTCTTGATCTAGAGACATAGGCTTCTCTCCTGTTCCACAAACAAGACATTCCATTTTCCATCTCTAACTGTTTGTCATGAGTGGAATAGAGTTCCTCCTTTGCTATGACTGCTGATCACTGTGGCTTCCTTTAAGTCTCAACTAAAATCTCACCTTCTAGAGGGAGTCTTCCCCAACTCCTCTTATTTCTAGTGTTTTCCCCTTGTTAATCATTTCTCATTTACCCAATATATAGCTTTGTATATATTTTTGCATGCTGTCTTTTCTATTAGATTGCAAGCTCCTTGAGGGCAGGAGATCTTTTTTTTTTTTTTTAAGCTCCTTTTGGTCCTCAGCATTTGGCACAGTACCTGGCATATAGTAAGCACTTAATAAATATTTATTGATCAATTGATAGTTATGACCTACCAATTTCTTCTGCAGGTGTGACAGACACTCCACTTTCCCTTCCATTGCTTTCAGCAGCTACTAAAACTCTGGAAAATCAAAGTTCTCACCCCTAAAATCCTTGGCCAGTGTTTCAATATCAGAAACTAATAAAGTTTAATTAATAGAAATGGCTGAAAAAGCTGGATTACAATTTAGATTGTAGAACCCTTTAATCTAAATTGCAGATAAAACCCTTGTATGTCCTCTCTCCCATTAGAAATTCGAGCTTCTTGAAAGCAGGAACTGTCTCTCCCTTTTTTGTGTGTATCCCTGGGATATAATAAAAGCTCAATGCTTTTGTTTTTCATTGTACTTATTTGTTCATTAAGATAGATCCAAGAACCTCTACTTTGTAATCCACCCTGATTTGTATCGGTTAGCTATATGTTATGGAATGAAAGGGAATGTGTTCACTCTGAATTGTTTTAACTTCACAAAAATTCTAATTGAGAAATTGTACTATTAATATTGGCCTTTTCTATACTCTGTCTCAAAATGATTAGACTAATCAGGATAGCCATTGGATGTATTTATCTCATTGTGAAAAAACTAGGACACAGGGATAATGGTTGTTGGGTGAATTAACTTTGTTTTCTCAGGTACCAGGCTTTAGAACTGCCTTGTTTAGAATTACTGAATGGAAGACAGTAATGGCTAATTCCATTCCCCCTCAGAGTCCCAATTCTTTCCATCTCCAAAGGAGCTCTCTAAGATTCTTCTTTTACTGTTGGCTTCTAATCTCTCCATGTCTTCAAAGTTTTTGCCAATGAAGTAAAAGCCCTGACATTCCTACCAAGCTGAAAATATTTTCAACTCAGTCTGGTAACTAAATGTGTTGAAGAAGGAAATGGCAAACCACTCCAGTATCTTTGCTAAGAAAACCCCAAATGGGGTTACATAGAGTCAGACAAAAATAAATGAACAACAATGACAACAATCAAACTAAATGTATATATATTATTAGAGAGCCAGACTGCCTAAGTTTACACAAACTTAGCATCAGAAAGTTCATTTCCAAGGAATACATTATTTTGCATATGGAATCCATAAAGAATGTCAACTGAGATTGTGTGAAAGAAAAATATATGCATGGAAAAAATATTCTGGTCACATAAGAAATAACCAATGGACAATATTCATATTCCATTTGTATTTGTATAAGATCAGGAAAATGCAAGGAAGATATCTTATCATGTTGATTATCACTGTGGACTTTAATTTATGGGATCACAGGGACTAAAGATACTCAGATTGGGCAGGAATGGATGTATTGAGATCTACATGATTGGATGGGGGGGGGAATACCTCTATAAGAACACAGACTCATTTAGATATTTACTACAACAGAGTAATTCATAAAATCTGTCTGATGAGATGTGTACATGTATGGGGGGATTGGGGAGCTGGAGTCTACATTGGTACATGGAGTGCTCATCACAATCATCCCATATATTTGGAAGCATTGAAACATGAAAAATTTGGTGGTTCTTGTTGATCTATAACATACACATTAAAATAAATTCAATTGCATAAAGAGCCTTCTGACTGTTGTCAGTAAGAGGGCTATGGTAGTGACCCCTGGAATAGTATGAAGCTGTGGTAAGATACTCCCTCAAAGTCAGGAAGAATTATACAGATCACTGCTCAGGAGGGCTGAACATTAGCTTGTCTTCCTGAACTGAATGCCATAGAGACAAATGCTTATTAGAAAACAGAAACTTGTTATCTCTTGACAAAAATCCATCAATCCAATATACTGTTTCTGGATGTAGGAATCATAGCTTCCTAGGGAGAGACAAATCCAATTTTTAATAAAAAAAAAACCTGTGTCTTAATGTTTGATCTAAAATTCGGGGCCAACTAAAATGCTGATATTCCAGTGGACCTGTTTCATTATTTGGCTTATTTATGTGTAATTCTCTTCTACTCTCTCTTGACATTTAAGATAGAAAGTGAAGTTGAATTTTCAAGTCTTATATTGGCTTGAGAGATGCACAATAATGAAATGAACATAAATAGATTGATGGAAGTATGCCAAGATTTAGGAAATTAATCTCATAATCACCTTAAAATTGGCCTTCCTCTTGGGTTCCTAATTCTCACAATGACATGCTCTCTCCATCTTCTTAGTGATTGAAGTTCAAAACTGCAGAGTCATCTAGGTCTTCTCCTTCACTCTCATTTCCTATTAAGAAGTGGTCATATCCCTTTCAATGTCCATTCTACCTCATACACACACACACACACACACACACACACACACACACACACATATATAGATATATATACATATATGTATATATGTATATATATCTATATCTATATATATATATATATATCTCCCCTATCATTTCTCTTCCTTTCCCCCATACTCCAATCAGGGCAAATGAATTTCTAACTCCCAAACACCTACCATGCTTTTGTTTTGAACCTTTTTGAGTCTTTTACTTTTAAGCCTTTGCTCAAGCCATAACCTTTGCTTAGACTTGGATTACAAGTCTCATTTCCCCTATGTCTGCTGGTCTAAATTCCACCTGTTCTTCAAGGACCAACTTGCTTATCACTTTCCAAACAGGAATAATTTCCTGATATCTTCTCCCCTTGCATTGTAGGAAGAGGAGATCTCTTTCTCCTGATTCTTCAAGGAATTTGAATTGTCCTCATTCATTTTCAAATTTTTTCTTTGTGCTATAGTTATTTATTTATTTCTCTTTTTATTAGACAGTAAGCTCCATGAAGGTAGACTCTTTGTCTTCTCTTTTTATGTATACTATAAACCCTTGCCCAATATGAACAAAATACTAAATACGTGATTGACTTGCTTGTTGAATTGAAATATCCATTGTGTTTATTCCATTTGGAATTTTAGGAGAATTATAAACTGCAAATTAATTTGAGCCACTTGTATATTACAACTCTTTATATAGAATATTAGAACACAGAACACATCATTAAAAAGGTAGAATATAGAGTTCTATGGTTGGGAGAGCTAACAACTTCATTTTACCAATCTCTTCTACTCCAGAATCCTTTTTGCAATATACTCCATAAAGTTAAACATTAATTCAATTCAAAATTCACGAGGTCATTGTGCAGGGAGGTTCTTTATTTTTGCTACTGAATACAATCTCTCTCCTTCCTAGATTGCAAGGAAGTTAATTCATGATTATAATCAAAAAGTTCTGGGAGAATTAGGATGTTATAGAGGGAGGGAATGGGGAACAGCATGAAAATGTCTGGACAAAGTGAATAGCATTCACTTCTAGTTGTACCTTTGACATTCACCAGTTGGGTGATTTTGATTAAGTCATGTCTATTTTATGAGGATTCAGCCCCCAAAAGCCTCCTTGAATTAGGAAGGTTGAGTTTCCCCAATAGTAACACAAGGATGTTGGGCAAAATCTTCTCTTCTAACCCTTAAATTCTGTTGTTTATATCTGAATGCCCCATGTTTTATGGTCTCTCTGGTCTCTCCCAGGACCAACAGTCTGTGTTCTAACTTGCTTTCCAGGTCTAACATTCCTTACTGTATTTAATGCCTACAAAGTTCTTTCTTATTTAGAGAGATTCTGTCTATTATATGAAAATGATAATAATGAGATGAATCATAAAACTGCTTGGTGTGTTATACATGGAGTAGTTCAGCTGGAAGGCCATGTTCATAGAATTGCTTCTATGTTTGGAGACCTGGTTGGATATAGGATGATGAAGTCGTGAGCACACATTTTTTTTGTGCCTAACAAGTTTGTAGAGCTGTAGGTTCCACATGAAGACAGAGCAGATGTTCTTTTGTGAAATGTGGCAGCCAATATAATCAGGTGCATGGCAGTGGGAAGGACCTAAACATTACAAAGTTGGTGCCATGTTGAAAAATAATCAGAGGAATTTTATTGCACTGGGTAATGTCTAGCTAATTTCATTGGGAAACAAATGGTGGTGTTTAAGTTATGTATGTGTGCTGTTCTCAGAATTTGTACATATTTTGATGTTTCCTTCTGCATGTTGTCCATTAGGGAAATATAACTCTTCTAAAAGCATTTCTTTCACTTGGAACATTTTTCATTAGAGCAAATTTGTCTTTGAAATTGACTGTAAATTATATGGCAGTTTTGAAAGAACTTTCTGATTTAAATATAGAATTTTGTATGCACAAACAGGTTTTATATATCAGGTAAATTACCTGTGATTATATCTATGTGCATATATATATACATATACATATGTATATATATATATGTGTGTGTGTGTGTGTATAGGGGTGTGGGTGAGTGCAGTTGGTGTATGTTAATGGAATCACAGAATGTCGATGGTGCATAGAACAAAATATTCCAAATGAGGTCTGACAAGGGCAGAGTTCAGAGAGATTATTACTTTCCTATGTCTAGAAGTTATATTTCCATTAAAGTAGCTCAAGACTATATTGGCTTTTTTGTTTTATTTTTTATGGTGACCACATCACACTCTTGACCCATATTGAGGTTTCAGGTCCTCAAAACTCTTAGATCTCTTTCTGACAAACTGTTGTCTAACCTCAGAATTCTCATTTTATACTTAGGAAATTGAATTTTTAACAAAAGAATAACTAATGAACTTAATGATTCTAATTAGATTCAGCCTAAAGCTATAGCCTATAAAGGTCATTTGGGTTTTTATTTCTTTATTCTGTAATCTAGTGTGTTAGCTATATCTTTCAGCTTTGTGTCATCTGTAAATCTGATGAGACTGCCATTTATGCCTTTATTCCAGTTATTGATAAAAGTGTTGAAGAATATAGGGCCAACCCTAGGTGCCTCGGGCAGGTCAACTCTTTGAGTGTGTCACTACAATCAGTTCTGAATCCTAATTCTTGACTAATCTATAACTTTCCATCTTCTTTCTCAAAAGCTTTATTAATCTGTGTAAGCTATAGTTATAATAGTTCATAATCAATCAATATAATAACCCTATCAAAAATAAGGAAACAGAAAACCTCAGTGGAAAAATAACAGTATCAACAATAACAATAATAATGATGATGGTATTTTGCATCCATGTAGAGCTTTCTGTTTATAGAAGCAGTTTCATATTGATCATTTCAACAAGAAAAGAGGAGACACTATAAGAACTGATAGAATAGCCAAAGAAATAATATCCAATGATGAAGTAATTATTTTTACAAGCCTCCCCCAAAAGCAGACCAACTGAATTTTCACACTTACTTCTTTGCTTTAATTGTCTATTTGTCTCAGAATGAAAACTAATTACAAGATTATTTTCATATGCTTTAATCACACTACAGCTAACTGTTGGAAAATTTGCAATTAATTGATGCAACAGTTGACATAAGAATGCGAGGGTTTTTTTTTTTTTTGTAACATCAGTATTTGAATACACAGAGCACAGCAATTAGTCCTTCATTAGTTCTGAGCTATTCTGAAGGCTTTGAAATACTTGCATGTTTAATGTTTAATCATCAAGGAAATGTATTGGGGATGGTGGCTAACTTCAGAATCATAAATTAAGAATATTCCTTTGAGGGTGGTGGGTTCAGATTAATGGGAGTCTGGCCTCAGGTGGCTTCCTGGTTCCCAAATTCTACAAGAACTAGGATTCTTCTGTGGCTCTGATGCTTTTGTCTCATTCTTCGGTGACTTAACAGCCCTAATGAGGCCTCCTGTTGCCAAAGGGAAGCCACTGGCACTGTCTAGTTCCAAGTTTCCTCTACCCCTCCTGCTCATTGTGAAATGAGGATGTGAAGTTAGGGATAACAGTATCAACAATAACAATAATAAAGATGATGGTATTTGACTCATTTGTAAAATGAGGCAGCTGGACCATCTCTATCATCCTAGGAAATTCCTAAGTTCCTCTAAAGATATGTGGGATCTTTAGAATCACAGAATATAGACTATCAAAGTAGGAAGTGACTTTAGTATGCAGAATATTATTTCATAAAACTGTACCAAATCACAGAATCTTATTGTTGGAAGAGAACTCAAATTATCTTGTCCTTGCACAGGAATTTTTATCAAAAGACACCTGACAAATTGTCACTCAGAATCCATTTGGAGACTTCCAGTAAAAGGATCTATCCTTCCCTCATAAGACAGTATCTATATTGTGATAATTCAATATAGAATATTAGATATGGAAAGGGCATTGAAATCAAACACACCTTCATTTTATAGGTGAAGAAAATGGATCTATATGGAGACCTCAAGGTCCATAAGACCAAAGCTAAACATCACAATCTGAAAATATATAACTTTCCTCTTGCTTTTCATTGATTATGCTAAATCAACACAGATGAATTTAAAGAGAATTTTATGCTCTAGGAAAAACTTAAAATATATAAGACAAAACAAAACAAAAACACAACCCTGCATTTCTACTCTCCTATTAAGACTGACCATTCTAAATTCTGAAAACAGAATGGATACAGTATTTAAAAATAAATCCTTTTATTTATTTGAAATTTTTTATTTATATTGATATATTTTATAATGTCTTCATTTCCAAATAAATCCCTCTTCCTCCTAGCTCAATGAATCTTCTTTTATAATAAATAATATAAGATGGTTAGAGGGAGCAGTTCAATAAAATTAATCAACACATCTACTGAGTTTGATAGTATCTGCTATTTCCTATATTCATAGTCCCTCACCTATTCAAAAAAGTCAGGGGAAGTACATTTTCTCATCTTTTCATCTTGACATGACTATAATATGTTTACTTTTTATTTTTATTATACTTTCTCTTGACTACAGTCATTACATATATTTTTCTGGAAATAATTTTTCATGGTTTGGGGGACTCAACTAAGTTTAGGGGAGTTAAAAGAGCTATGGGGTTAATTATTACCAGCTGCTTGCCTTTTCCCTCTATAGAATAAAACAGTGCACATGTAATACCTGTTCTGATGGAATCTAGAGTGTTGCTTATTCTATAATTAGATGATTGTATTGGTGCGTTCCAAAATATTTGTTTGAGCTGGAAAAAGAATTTATCTCTCTTGCTGGAAATATGGATTAATTCAAATCAAATGTGCACATGGAGGTAAGATTTCATCTGTGGGGAAAAACATCATCAGTTGTTATCTGTCAGGGACTAGTTTGATCTATGGAAAAAAGGAGTAATGCTTGTCATAGAGTCACCACAATACAAAGGTTCTGCATGTATCTGCTTTTGGAGGGAGGAAGTTGTAGTAATATTGAATTTTGCTCAAAAATTTTGGGAAAAAGCAATCCTGTCAAATACTGTGATGTTGTGAAAGCAGAGAACAAGACACTGGGCTCTTCAAAATGAAGATAGCTTTGTCAGAAGGTTGTAGTCTTCAAAATGAGATGGCATACCCTTCCTTCTTCCTCCAATGAAGTCTTTGACTTGCCATTGAATTAAGAATCATGAGATCTGATTTACTGTATAATCTTGGGCAAGCCATTCTCCTCTTCGGGGTTCAATTTCATCATTAGAAAAATGTATGTGTGTGGGGTAAATAAGAGAAATAAATAACCATTTATTTAATGTTTGTTCTGGTTAGAACACACAGGTGATGACTTAAAATCCCCTTCTATTTCTCATCATAATAGTCTTTATAGAATGCTTTAAGATTTACCAAATGTTTTACAAATAGCTATTTTATTTTACCAAAATTATCATTACCAACCCTACTGCTATCATTATCATCATCTTCATATATTATATCATCATCATAATAATTATCAAAACAATGGCAATATTATTTATTTAGTGCTTATTATATGCCAGGCATTGTTTGGAGTGCTTGACAAGTATTATCTCATTTGATCAACAATCTTGGGAAGTTGATGCTATTATTATTCCCATTATACAGATAAGAAAACTGAGACAGAGGCTAAATGACTTTGTAAGAGTCATATAACTAAGTATGGAAGGTGAGAGTTGAACCCAGCTCTTCCTGTCTCTAAATCTAACACTGTATTCATTAAGTTACCTAACATTCTATGTCCTATGTTCAAACATTCTCTATTCTGATGGCCCTCAAACCTTCATTATAAAGAATCACATCATTGTATTGTATTATATTGGTTGAATAATCTCTCAGCTTTCAGGTAGGAGCCTTCAATCGTGCTAGAAATGTTGATTTTCACAACTATTCTGCCTCATTCTTCAACATGAAATATGATCAAAGTCTGGAGAACAGAATACAGTTTATAAATATTCCCCCTGGATTTTTTGCTATAATCTTTTAAATTATTTCTTGACATTTCTTTTGAAATTTCAGATTTTCATCTTTGTGTGTCTAATGCTATTAGAAAAAACTCTTGGAGTATTATAGGGACTAAAAAAATCGACTCACAGCCACTCTTCTCTCTGTGTCTGTCTCTCTATCTCTCTCTCCACATACACATACATATGTATAGATGAATGCATGTAATAGCCTCCCATTCAAAGGAAATCCTTAGAGAAGATTCAGTGGAGTCCAGAGAATCACAGACTTGGAGGTAAACCAGATCTTGGAGTCAAACTCTGACATTTACTACGTGTATGACCTCTGGAAAGTCACTTTCCCTCCACATGCCTCAGTCTTCTTAATTGTAAAATGAGAATTAAACAAGTTCCATGGTTCCTTCTTAACCTAATAATCATTAATCAGGCATTGAGGGTATTTTTTTCTACCCTACACTGCATGTCTCAGAGATAGAGAAATGGAACCAATACCCATGGAATGACTTGGGGATTTTCTAGGATTAGTTAGATTTGGTAGCCAGCCTGCTTAATTGGATCTCAGTTCTATAGAATCCCAGAGAAAGAAGGGACTCAGTATGAGGGAAACAATTGAGATGCAAAGATGAGGGTATCAGAAAGACAGTGATGATGCTATTAGGACACTTGCCTGAAACAAGCTTGCCTCTTCTTTATTGTTCCCTTTTTTGTGCTCATTTCTCTTTCTCTTCATTTTCCCTCCTTTATTTCTCACTCTTCTGCTCATTCCCTTTGTCACCTGTCCCTTATCTTCTGCCTTAAGATCACAAAAATGTTATTGAACGACCAAGTTCAAATCTTGGCTTACCTATTTTACCTCTCACCTGTGTGAGAGATAAAATAGTAAGTTACTTAATTTTTTCTGCAATTCATATCCCTCATCTATAAAACTGGCACATAAGACTTGATGATTTTAAAGATTCCTTCTACTTTTAAGACATAATTCAAACAAACTTTTGTCTTTCTCACCTTAGAGAGGAGAGTGAAGCAAACATTATTTCTATATATTTGGTTCGACTGATAGTAGTTTAGAATGTTAGAATCTGGAAGGCCTGGATTCAGTTCCTTCCTCAGAAGCTAATTAAATTTGTGACCCTTTATTAGACACTTGGCTTTCCTCAAATATAAAATATGGACATAATAAAACTTACCTCACTGGATTATTTGTGGATCAAATGATAATCTGTTAGCATAGATACAGATAGAATAATCATTCCGCCCCAGACCAGAAAGAGAAAAATTTGTAAGTCTGCACTTACAAATGCATTAGTTTACAAATGTTATTTTGTACAAATGTATTAGTATGGTTACAAATGTATTAGTATGCAATCCCATATTCTTTGCTGGTCAAACACTTTTGGGACAACCCTAGCAGGAGGCAGAATGACAGAATGAGATTTATTTCAACTTAGTTTTAGATCATACTGGTAGTGAGTTATAAATTAGAATGAAATGAGACATAAATGATCTCTCTAACAGTTAACCAATAGAGATTTACATATCCATAGGAAGAAAAGGACATTTAAAATGATAAAAGGCTATAGCCTTGATTGAGTGAAACATAGATTTCCGCTATCATTCATGCTGTTGGTTGGCAGGAGACAATGTATGGCTTAGCTTTTGTATTTAAGGAACCAGGAAGTTACATCATAGTCTTTAGACTTTTGAAGCGATTGAATATCTAGTTCAATAATAACTTTTATAGAAAAGAACTAGCCAACTCACATATCAGTGTACCTTAGCATATATTCTTCCTACCACGATCCTGTTGTCAGTTGGTTTGGTTTGTTCTAGGTCTCTACATTTTGAAAACTTTCCAACCATATAGTTTGGAAAGAATGAGTATTTTATATTGCAATATTTGTTAAAAGCCATTTTCACAGTTGTATAGGATAATATTAAGTTGGGGCTATTGTGGGCAACAATTTTGCCTCCAATAATACTCTGATTCTAAGGTATTCAAATTGTTATTTCATTTACAACCTTTCTCGATGTGACTTCTAGCCTCTCAGACTTTATAAACCATTAAATTGGCAATTTATTTCTTGACTTTTAATGGTTATTTTGAGTATCATTTGTTTGACACAGAGATCTGCTGTCTGTTAGTTTATGAATAATAACAAGTTTCTGAGGTATAGCTTTGGCTTCTAAGTTAATTATAACTAGATATTTTGTATAGTTTTTCAAATTTCTCAGTCTTTAGTGATATATAACCTAGTTTCTAATCTATCATGGCATAATTAATATTGGTCATAATTCTTGACTTTTTAAGAATTTCAAAAATTTTTAGTGGCAGTGATCTGGTCTTGAATCATCATCAACCCCCTCCCCCCCCATTGTTTAGAAACAAATGCACATTATTTACTCTTCTTTGTTGATATATAGTTTGTTGATTTCATATGGATGCCACTCATAGAAGGATTTTTGTTTCCAATCACAGATTTCGTTCTGCTTCATGGGCCCCATATAGAATAAAGCCAGGTTCAATTACATTTGAAAAATCTAGTAATATTTCTCCATTAATTATTGGCCTTTATCATTCCTGATTCATCATCTGTATAACGTTCCTCAGTTGTGGGGACTCTCTTCCCTCCCCTCCCTTTGCCTCCTTTCTTCTCCTCTCCTCATTTTTCCTTTTCTCAGTGTATATTTTGTTACTTGATGACATCAGTATTAATAGATTAATTATCATTTTAATTCAACTTAATTCACATATGCACACATATATATGTGTACACACACCCACAAAACACAGCCTAACTTCTCTTCTGAGCACCAATCATAGATCAACAATTGTTTATTAGATTTTTAAACTAGATATCCTACAGAAAGTTCAAACTCCATGTATCCCAAACCAAACTTATCATCTTATCTTCCCCCGCTCATTGCCCTTCCAGAATTTCTTATTTCTCCTTGGAACAGCACCATACTTCTAGTCTCTGAACTTCTCAATTTTAACATTATTATTCCCTTTCTAATTTTTTACGGGGCTCCATTCAATCATTTGCCAAAGCTTGTAATTCCTATCTCTGCAGCATTTCCCATTAAGTGCCTCTTCTTACAATTTATATTTTTTTAGCCCCCTATCTCCTTTTACCAATATTATGATGCAGTTTTCTTACCTAAAGTCTCACTCTTTTTCCATTTATCTTCTGATCAGCTGCTGGAATAATTTTTCTTATGTATAGATCTGACAATGTCATCCCCCTATTTACTGTATTGCTTTGACTCCCTATTACCTTTGATCAAATATAATTCTGAGTTTTTAGAGACTATCTTAAATTTTCCATTATTCCTCTTTTTTACTTTACTTTCCAGTCAAATTGGTCATCTTGATTGTTCTCACACATCATTCCACTTTTTACCTTATCCCTTTGCACTAGATTTACTCCAGGTCCAGCATTTTCTCCTTTGTTACTTCTGTCTTAGCATATCTTACCTCTCTCAAGACTCAGATTAAATACTATGAATCCTTTCCTGATTCTGCTTAGATGCTTTCCAGAAAGTACTTACTTTCATTTTTATATCTTTTTATATATTTATGTAACCCTTACATCACATATCTATGGATTGTACCCTCCCATGGGGTGCTCAGTTACCCACTCTCTCTGAGCTAGTTTATTGATCCTAGCCTCTTCTAACACTGTCTGATTTAGGTTCCC
Organism: Myrmecobius fasciatus; assembly: GCA_023553655.1. Classification (NCBI taxonomy): domain Eukaryota; kingdom Metazoa; phylum Chordata; class Mammalia; order Dasyuromorphia; family Myrmecobiidae; genus Myrmecobius; species Myrmecobius fasciatus. The sequence continues at coordinate 517,075 of JAJPUD010000511.1, forward strand.
AGGAAAGGATCTCCACCTAATTTCAAACTCTTTGAGGGTTAGTTAGAATAAGAATTATACCTTCTAGCTTTGCATTACTGTAGTTTATGAGTCCCCACTGGCATGCTTCCCATTTACTTAAAATCTATTAAAAAAGAATAACTCCATTAACATGTTTTTGTGGCAAGGAAATCAGGAGTAAGTGACTTGCCCAGGGTCACACAGCTAGGAAGTGTTAAGTGTATGAGACTATATTTGAACTCAGGTCCTCCTGACTTAAGGACTGGTGCTCTATCCACACTCAATCTAGCTGCTCCTCCATTATTTATTTTTTAATTATTTTTTTTCTTTTTGCTTTTTGCTGAGGCAATTGGGGTTAAGTGACTTGCCCAGGGTCACACAGGTAGGAAGTGTCTAAGATGAGATTTGAACTCAGGTCCTCCTGACTTCAGGACTGGTGCTCTATCTACACTCAATCTAGCTGTCCCTCCATTAATTTTTAATAGAGCCTTTAGTTAATGATAAGGCAAAACCAAATATAATAAGTAATAACACTAGCTAGTATTTATACTATGCCTACATGGTATTTAGCACTTTTTTCAAATATTATCCTTCTTGATCCTCACATAACCCTAAAAATCAGATACTATTGTTTTCTTCATTTTCACAGATAAGGAAACAGAGGCAAGCAGGAGTTTGTTGACTTGTCCAATATCAGATAGCTAATAAATGTCTGATGTGAGATTTGAATTCAGGTCTTCCTGATTACAGGTCCAAGCACTCCATGAAGTGTGCCATCCAGCTGCCTAATTTTATAATATATCACAGTTTTATTTATTATCAAGTAAAAGGTAAGAATAATCAATATATGACAGACTGCTTATAAATCTGTCATTGTTTTTCATCAATACATATAAAACCTATGGGAAAGAATGGACACATGCTTGTAGAGCATGGAGACAAATTTGTGTAGATGCTTGGAGCAACTCACTATTCTTAACAACAGCCCTTAATGACTTTGGCCCCTTCATGTATCATAGAAATCTACTTTTATGCAATCTGCTTCCATTCTGGTCTTCACTATTTTGGGAAACTTTGTTCCTTTTCTATTTAGATAATGAGGTGGCCCAGTGAATACTATAGTGTTCCTATAGCCAGAGAAACCTGAGTTCAAATATAGACTCAAATATTTCCTAGTTCTGTGAATCTGAGAAAATTACTTAATCTTGTCTCAAGTTTCTTCAACTCAATTATTATCCTTGTTAAAGAAATTAATTGAACATACCTCTTGGGATTGTTGTGAGGATTAATGATATAATATTTATAAAGTTCTAAACACAATGTTTGACACTTAGTGAACACTTAAATGCTTTTTTTCTTATTTCCTTCTCAAGCTATGAAAGCATTTACCAGGGATATGGAGAAATTGAAGCTTTGTAATGATAATAGTTTAATTGCTCATTAAAATAATATATTTATTAAACTTTTTTATTAAAATACTTTTGAAAATGCCAAGATAATGTTATGCCATTTAAATGATAAGAAATACATTTAAGCCAAAAAACTGTAATTTTCTACTAGTAGATTCTCTGAGCAATTTAACTTGTTTGCATTCAACTAAACAATATTCTAGTTTGCCCAAACAGCTATCTACTTTTCTTGCAGCAAAGCAGAACTTAAAAAACTTCTTAGGCTGGGTCTCTGGACAATCCAGATAAGTCCAGAATTCCACAATCTGTTGAGTTGTCAATTAGCTTTAAGTCCCTTAAAACAGAAGCAGAGGTTGCATTTTTACTATCTGCTTTTGCCTCTTAAGCTAAATGGGAAAGCAGAGAGGGACCAATCACTTCCGGAAGGCTTTGTTTCTCTGCAACTATAGATGGAAGTAAAAGGCAACAGATCTAACTATGGCTGACTTCCTCTTTCTTCTAGTAATCATTTCCCCAGTCTTTCCTTCAGTCAATCCCAAAGCAATTTTTTCTTCCAATCAGCTACCTCCCAAATTCAGCATCTGAATTCTTCTTGTCAGCTGACTTCCAATGGCATCTTTTTTCTTAGTCTATGTTGTCTACATAATGATTTATCTAAAACCAGAAACTATTTTTTTTTACTGTTTTATGCTATCTTCTCTCCTGCTAGGTACTTCAATATTTTCCATGACTCCATTAGATCTTCCTAATGCTTAATGACTCAAATTTCTTTTATCAAATAAAACTGGCAATAATCACCATCCTGTTTACTTTGAAACCAATAGTCCTTGTTTAATCACTCATAATCTCCAGTTCTTGGACTCATCTCTTAATGGATTTTAATTTCTCAAATTCTTAAAAAGTTACTTGATTGAACTGTAGATGCTTATTGATTGAAACCTGCCAGTTTTCCTCCAAAAGTCCTGTTAGTATTCTGCTTATCTTCATAACATTCTGTCCTCATGTTAACAGAAAAACTATGGCTCTTCACAAAATATTTTAACAATTTTTCTTGCATAAAATTGTTTTGTTGCCATTATCAGTTATTAAACTATTGACATATGACATTATCAGTACTTTACAGGTTGATTTAACTCTTCATTCTTATGCAAAACATTTTTTTTTTGCTACCAAAGTCATTTTTTTGCTCATTTTGGGCACCAAAAAATAGAACATATAGAGCAATAGAACTATTCAATCTCCTCTCATAGAATTTAAGCCCCTCAATTTTTGTTATTGTATTCTGAGGATTTAGTATAGCGCCCAATACATAGGAAGTGCTTAGTAAATGCTTGTTGAACAACTGATATGGCCATTTTTAGAATCCTAGATCTGTCATAAGAAAATCAGGATTCAAAGCTCAGTTCTGCTACAACAGCCTATATAATATAGGAGAAAATTCACTGTATCTTTTGGGTCTTAGCTTTGTTTAGGGTAAAAAGTGAAAAATGGGATTATTAACACTTATCTTTGTCATATAGATAGTATAGACAGCTATCTTATAAAATGCTAATGCAAAATAGGAACTGTTTTAATATTGATTATGATGACACTGCTCATGATATAGAGTAATCCCTAAGTATCGCTACAAAGGCAATATACCAAGTTGAAGCCAGGATTTAATAGCTCATATGAGTCTGGAAATTATTCGTCTTCTAAAGTCTTAGAGGTGGATTTTTGTTCCTATTTCTTGAGTACCATCTCAATTAAATGAAGTGAAGTTCATCACCTCATTACTTAGGGTAATGGTGTCAAAGAAATAGAAACAGAAGGTGATAGGCTACATATGACTTAGAAAAACAACATTATCTATTTTGTATTACACTTTTGTTTATTTTTTAACATTATTATACATTATTAATTATATATTACTTTAGGGCTTTGGGGGGGTCTTAAATTTTTACTTCTTGATTAGAGAATTAAATTTTTTGGCCTTTGGAATCCTTTAACTTTTTATTATTGATTGTAGGGATTATGGTCTGTATTTGTTTAGGTATCAAAGACATAGAAAAAAAAGAATCAAGGATTCTTGATTATTAATAAAAATAGTTATAATTTTATACTAATAATAATGATAGTAATGATACCAATAATAACTAACATTTATAAAAGTTGTGCTTTAATGCTTGAAAAAGTTTGGATATTAGAACAATCCTGTGAAGTATTACTTCCCATTTTACTGATTAAATACCAGATTTTATATATATATATATGTATATGCATACATATATATATACTTGTTGATTAAAAAGTAGAATGATGATGACATATCCATGCTAACATAACTAAGGAAATATCAAAGACAAAATCTGATTGTAGGTATTCTTAATTCCAAGCACAGTTTTTGAACTGAAATCTGAATTTCTGAAGGATATTTACTGTCTAATTATTGAAGAATCATTATTTTAATTGATGATGTTACTGTTGGTAATGATGATGACAATGTGAACGTAGACAATTTTCCTCATTCCCATTCATGGTTTTTGCTCTGAGATATAACAACAATATCCAAAAAAAAAATGTTGTTTTACACACATTTCTAAGCTTTCTGCCCAGGGGGATCTAAAGAAGGTGGCCAACTTTTTAATGCTGTGGAAAAAAAGGATATAGCATTAAAGTGTTCATCTGGAGAAAAGTAAACAACAAATATTGTCCAATTATTTCTTCTTTGGGAAAAGGATATTTATTTGAATTAAGTCTTAAGAGATTTTAGTAGAATAATTGTAACATGATTAATTGTACTTTCAGAAAAAAAGATACCATTTGTACCTCACACTGGAATATAGACTAATTTTGACATTTATTATGTGCTTTCTGTATATAATACAGACAGTTAGATGGCACAATGGATAAGTCTCTGGATTTGGAGTTAAAAAGGCTGTAATTCAAATTTGGTCTAGGATATTTACTAGCTGTATGACCCTGATATGATAAGGAGTAACTTAACCCTATTTGTCTCAGTTTCCTCATCTCTAAAATGAGCTGGAAAAAGAAATGGCAAACCACTTCTGTAGCTTTGCCAAGAAGATCCTAAATGAGGTCATGAAGAGTTAGACATGATTGAAAAATGATTGAACACAACAAAATGTGTAAGTCATTACATTAAATATTGTTTCATTCCTTCTTTCAGTAAGCTTATATACTTCTAGAGGGATATAACTTGTGCTCAGTAAAATAAGTACTAAGTCCACACAAAGTAATATGATGTTACTGCAAGAGATAGAAAGAGTTACATCTGGGGATATAAAGAAGGGGTTTGTGTTTCTATCCTATGGTGGGATAGTAGCATTGCTTTGGAGGAAATCAGTGATTTTAAGAGATTTAAATAAGGAGGAAGTGTCTTCATTCCAGGCAGTTCCCATGTCCTGGGAACAACTAGTAAGCTAGTTGGACTAGAAATAAGTATGTACTGGAGTCATTTGGGGAACTGCCCGGGAAGGGCTGATTGTTAAATTTATTGATGTACTATGATAGTTTACACATCAAAATCAGCTAATTATATGCATATGTATACATGTGATTATAAAACGTATAGATGTAAAATATATGCATGTATAAAATATATGCATATACACATATATGTATAAAATATGTATATGTAAAGTATGAATTATTGTTTTGTTGATTTGTCTACACTTAAGAAAAATGATAGAGAAAATGTTTATAATACAGATCCAACTTAAAAGTGCATCATGGATTCTTTTCCTCCCAGATATCTAATTACTCATACCAGAATAATAAAAAAAACAAGTAAGAGGTCACATTATTGAATGCTTTAAATATAAGGCTGAGAAGTTTGATTTTATGCTTAAAGCAATAGGGATATATTGAGGATTATTAAAATGCCAAAATCTGTATTTTGGAGACATCAGTTTGGGGGCTATGTGGAGAGACTGACTGAAGATGGGAAAGACAAGCAAAGATCAATTAGGAGGCTATTGTGTTAGACCAAGTGATAGGTAGGCTTTGAAGGATAGATAGGCTTTGAAGGATAGAACCAAGGTGGGGTTGGGAGATGAAGAAATAGAAGCAGATATAGGAGATATTATGAAAAATAGAATGAACATGACTTGGTAAATGTTTTCATATGGAGGGGTGAAAATTATGGCTTTGAGACAGAACCCAAATTTTCCTCATTTCATTTTACTAATTATGGCTCTCATAAGAGTTGAAAGCTGGGGTCTGTGGACGCTGGATTTAATCTGAATTGGTCTATTACCTCTGCCTGCATAAATATAAATTCAGGTTGGAGAATTGAGAGGGGATTGGTTTTCACTCTGTCTAACTGAATTTTATAAATGAAGAAACAGAAATCAAGCAGGTGAAGAGACTTGGGGACTTATCTACAAGATACAGCTAGCAAAAGTAAAAGCAGAATTTGAACCCATGCACTACTTCTAAAATAAATGCCCTTCCCACATCACCATTTTAATTTGTTTTTCCTTTAGGAGAACTTAATAAGCAAATACTTTCTTTTTGATGAGTTTGCTAAGTCTATGTAAAATATTTGACTAAAAAGAAAAGGAAAATCTTTTTCAATCAAGGTAAATGCATTGAAACAAAGGCATAATCTGTCTATAAATAGTCAAAAGCAGCTGCTACTCTTCAGTTAAACCTGAAAGAAATTAGGTGGAGTTATGTAAATGAATGTTTATTATGTCTTAGAAATTCTGTTGTTTACTTATTCTTTGAAAGTTGTAGGCAAAAAAATGAAAAATTCCTTTGTGGCCAATGGATAACTTTCAACCTGAGAAAATGGTTTGCTTTGAAAACATTTAATTGAATTCTATTATTTTATCAGTTAGCAAAATCATTTCGCTGGCTTAGAGTGTTGGACCTGACATTATAAAGATCTGTGTTCAGACTCCCCTTTTAAACTTACTATCATTGTGGACATGGCTGTAGACTTGGTTATCTCTCTTGGTCTCAGTTTCTATTTCTACAAGATGAGTGAAGTGACAAACCAGATGATTTTGAGTATCTCATTGATCTCCAATATTTTATATTCAGATATCCCTTTCAAGGAGAGAAACCAAGCCAGGATTTCTCTGTCTTGCAAATGAAACCACAAAGATAGTGACAATTTCTCAAAAATTAAATTAGACATTTATTCTATTGAAGAAGTGTATTATTAAGCCTATAGGGCTGGTTTAGGAATGGGAAAGACCTATGAATAAAAACTAGGTGATCATTTAATCTGTTAATGTCCTGATGTATTCTTTAAGAGTATTTTAGAGATGGGTTGGAATTTTCAGCAGTATGCAATTTAGTATTACTGCATTGCTGGAAGAATTTTTTACATTAGATATTCCCCATGCTCAAGGAAATCGATAGTCGGTATTAACCTACTCCTTCTAGTCATATTGTAGTACCCAAATGCTGAGCACAATCATTCCACTTCATCTGTGAGAATTTTGCCTTTGAAAAGGAATCTTTTTAATATATAGTTTCTAGGAAGAACATTCCACATATGTGGCAAACATTTTAGCTGAGTGCATAACTCCTTGATTTATGCTTCATTTTGATATTAATATCCAGTGGTTACTGAAGTAATCTTCCTGATTACTTCTTTCAGTGTCATTAATAACCCTAATAAATTTGAGGCATACACCTAATTGGAAAAAAGTTTTCAAGGTTGCATTTTTTTTTTCATTCTGATTTCTTAAAAAAATCAACAAACAATGCTGAGTAGACTTTCTATTTGTTAAAACTCTTGAGTGAAATTGATAATTATTTGAGAATAATCATTTTAACCATCTACATATGAAAAAAGACAGAGTGAATGAAAATGAATATTTCTCCAAGTATGGTATATTATGCCTTATTGGTATAGCCATGGGCAGATATTTCTATTGAGTGATGACTTGGTCCCAGATTGTGTAGTAAAAAGAAAATTTTCCTAAATCTACTTAGACAAGTATCTAATATTTTTAATAACCCTTAATTGCTCACTGCTGAAAGTACATCTCTTTAATACTGGTATTTTGATGATCAGATGATCATATATTACTATAATTCACAGAAAACAGCAATCTTAAAATCAAAGTTGTATGTAACTCCAGCAGGCAATGGAAAGAGGCCTATCAGATATATCTACTATATCTACTATATATGCATAATATATTGTCAGTATACTATATTATCAATAATAACTTCTGGATAAGAAAGAGCTATTATATTGAGAACATAATCATATGAGAAGTTTTCACCTTTTGATGGAAAGAATAAAAGATGTACAACATGATTGTTACACAGGTTCTATTGAAGTATTAAAACCATGAAAAGGCAATATGGTAGTTTCTCTATGGATAAATTATGGAAATTGTCATCAGATACAAAAGAGATCACTTTAAAAAGAGGAAACAAATTGTTAATACTCACTTGAAAAATTCATCACCTTTACTAATTATTAAAGAGATGTAAATTAAAACAAATTTAAGGGACCATGAAATTAGCAAAATTAGTGAAAAGCAGTGAAACTGAATGCTGGAATGGCTGTGGAAAAATAAGTTATTCCCATTCCTGGTAAAATTACAAATCTGTAGAATCTCTTTGAAGGAAAATATGGCTATGAAGAATTAAGGATATAAAAACAATTCAATTTTTGCCATATAATTCCTTTTTTGAGAATATAATCTTAAAGTTTTAATGAAAACAATGCCAACAACAAAAACCCTATGTATTCAATGATATTTGTTTTTAGTACAGTTGTTTTTCAGTTGTGTCCAATCCTTCCTGACTCCAGTTAGGGTTTTCTTGACAAAGATACTAGAGTAGTTTTACATTTCTTTCTGTAGTTCATTTTATAGATGAGAAACCTAAGGCAAGCTGGGTGAAATGAATTGCAAATTACAAAAATAGAATAGAAGTATAATAACGGTATATACATGATAGAAATATATGAGGGAAGATCATTGAGAACAAATGTATAAACTAACAATTTGATGGGGACTTGGAAGGGTTTGAGACTGTATTTAATTAAACTCAGGTGTTCCTCACCCTAGAACGACCTTGAAGATCATTAAAATAAACTCTTCTTCATATGAAATGAAGGCTTCATCAATCAAAAAGATGATTTTTTTTGAATCCAAGAAACCAACCTATTTCACAGGGTTATTTTAAAGAAAATATTTCTAAAATAACAAAGCCTAGTATGAATGTAAATCATTTTAGTAATTAAAAAAATAATTATTAGCCTCAACATCCACATAAGCTAGAAATAGATATTTTCTTTCATTTTGTTATCCTTTGTGAGTTTGCATCAATGATCTGCAAGGGTTAACAGTACATAGAATGTACTTAGGACATGGAATGCCAGTGGTAAAAATGTACTTAGAGTTTATTTAATCCAGAGGTTCTTAACCTTGTTTGTGTAATGGGCCCCTTTGGAAAAAAGTCTAGTAAGCTTATGAACTTCTCAAAATAATGTTTTTAAATGCATAAACTAAAATACATGAAATTACAAAGAAGTCAATTATATTGAAGTGTTGTTATCAAAATATTAACAAAAACGAACAAGTTCAAGGACCTCAGAATAATCCTATAACAATCTATTATATATTTTCTTTCTTATTTTAGGGATAGAGAACCTGACACAGAAAAAGGTTGTCACTTGCCTAAAGTTGCATAATAAATTAGTGGTAAGAAGATATACAAACATACCTTTCCTCTTCAACCTCACCCCCCTCTAACTTTTATATTCTGAAAAGAAGTATACTTTTTAGTAGGGTGGGGAGGAAAACTAGGGGTCTAAACTCTATGGGAAAAGCTAAAGCTTTTATCATTGGTAATTCATTAGCCAAGCACATCTACTCAAATGCCAACCCAGAGTTACCCCTGTCTGCTACTTTCTCTATTACTATCCTGAAGGTGCTGAATATTTGAGGATAAAATTATTCAGCTGTGCTGACCGAATTTACCATATATATGTTTTATAATGTCAATTGGGCCTTCATTACTGCATAGCAACCCACGTATAATTCTGATTGACTATCGTACTCTTCACAGTGAATATTTCAAATATTTTTTCTCTCTCTACCTCCTATATCAAGCCCTCACATGTAATTCTCATTAGAGCACCCAAACTTCTGCTTTACAGAGAAAATAGAGGCCATTAGTCATAAATATCCATCTGTCCTCCCTTCCACACTGAAAAATCTTTCATCATTATCCTCCATTCCCCTATTTGCCCAAGTCACTGATGAAGAGGCCAACCTTCTCATTGCTAAGACTTCTCTCCATTGGTGATTTGATCCATTTCTCTCCTATCACCTCTAGAAAATTTCCCCCTTAATCATTTCTCCTTTCTTTTGTATTCTCTCTCTCCTTATCCCTTGTTTCTTTCCCCATCACCTAGAAACATGCTCACATTTACCCCATTTTGAAAGCATCTTCAAACCACATTGCTCCCCCCCAATCCAAAGTATTAATCTATGTCTAATCTTTCTTTCATAGACATATATCAATGGAAGGCCCTCTACAATCATTGTCCCTATTTCCTTATCTCTTACTCTTTACTCCCTTAAGATCTGGTTTCTAACTATACTCGTTCATCTGAAAATTGTAATCTCTCCCTGATTAACAATGATCTCTTATTCTAAATCCAATTGAAGACCAATTTTTGATCATCATTTTACTTAATTTATCTATAGATTTTCAGGTAGTTGACTATTCTTTTATTCTGGATAATCTCCTCTCCCATGTCTTTTGCTACATGAACATATCTTGCTGAACTTCTTCCCTTTCTGAATATTCTTTTTAGATTATTTTTGCTAGGTCTATCACCTTTTTGCTCATTAAGTATGAGTCTCCTAATTGGTCTCTTCACCTCTCATTTCTCCTCACTCTGATCCACACAATTTTCCAGTTGTATAAGTCATGATCATCTTCAAAACTAAAAAAAAATCTTTACCACAGGCCCTTACTGAATATTGTATTAAATATAAATAATTCAATTTGGCATTTAAAGCCTTCTACCATCTAATTCTTTCTTACATTTTAGTCTTATTTTACATTACTAGAATATACATTCTAGTCAAATTGGTCTGCTAAAATTTCTGTATACAAACTATTTCCAAATTTGTGGCCTTTGTACAAATGGTCATTTATATCAGAAATGATCCATTTCCTCACTTCTTTCTCATAGAATTCCTAATTTATTGTAATCTGAGAAAACAAAAATAATTTATTAAGTGCTTAATAAATAGCTAATGAATTGAAACTAGGCACTGACAAATATGGTGGTCAAGAATATACTATTACTATTTCTCATGTTTATTTAGAGCATTCTAGGTACAGGTACAAGAAACTACCAAATTTAGCAAAGTATATACACAACAATTTTTAAAAGAAATTTATACTATTCACTCTTTCTCCAACATTTTTTTAAATTTAGGAAATCAACAAAAAAGTAAATTGAGAACTAATTTAAAGCATTTTCTATAAATTAGTATAAATGTATAAATGCTTACAATGAAAACAGAATAATCAGTTCTCAATAGGAGCTGTTGTAAATAACCTTAGAGCATAGGCGATTAGAACATAGAACATATAAAGTTTATTGAAATTGAACGATAGAAGCCATTTATAATTCTGATGATCCTAAACTGCTTCCAGATTTCTTTATCCATAAAAAGGAAACTGTTATATTGGAATACCTTTCAAGTTTCTTGCAATTTTAAATTATGAAAAATTTATTTTCTGAGCTCCTTGAAAAGTGATTTAGGCATTGACCCAAAGGGAAACACACATTTACATATAAAGATGGGGATTTGTCTGGCTGCTTGACAATACTAGAATAGAATTTTGAGGGACTTGTTCCTACACTAGCTGCTTTGTTCTAGTTACATACAAAAAACAAACAAACAAACAAAACTTCCTTTCTTCAATAACACCCAGTGAAGTTGGGAAGAGGACATTTGGAATCTGTAGTACAATCATATCTCCAGTCCTAGGTTCTATAGCAATAACTTGACTATTGGAGCTGAATTTTCATCCTGGATATGATCATGAAGCAATAGATACTGTTTATGTCCTTCCTTGGCTGTGGTCTGGAACTCTGAGGCCCTTAGGCCTGGGAACTACAGCCAGGAGGCTTTGAGCCACTGCTATGTATATAGATATCTCCAATTGGTTGGCAAAATCAGAGAAATCAATGAGCTCTAGGAGGCACCAAATTATCCTTAGTATGCAGAACAAGTTATAGGCTATCAAGGCCTCCTGATTTAGTTTGCTCCAGCAGCAATTCTGTCTCATGAAGGGCTGACAATCAAACACGCTAAACAAGTACTACATATGAATTTTGCAAAAGTATCACTTTGGGAGAACAGGAACCAAAACAAATTGAGAAATCACATAAATAATTACTCTGAGCTTAAACTACAACATAAAAAGAGAAGGCAAGCAAAGCTAAAATGCTAATTAATTCAAACTTCTATTTAATTACAGGGGGCACACATTAATAAACCAGAATTGACTACATGTTGAGTAGACCAGCTCTGTGTAGGATTCCCAAGAAAGTACATCACAGAATTAGAGAATGCTAGCTCTGAAAAGGGACCTTAGTAGATTGAATTCTAAAGTTAGAAAGGACTTTATAAGCATGAATATTAGAACAGAGGATGTCAGAAATACAAGGGACCTTAGATTATGGAATGGGGTGGAAATAGAAGATGATCTCCAAAGGCCTTTCCAGCTTTTTGAACAGAGAACAGAGAATATGAGAGTTGGCAGGGACTGTGGAAAATAGGATTGCAGAGAGGAAGCAAGTATCGTAGGGATGGAGTAGAACCTAAAAATCAATACACCTAGGCTTATAGTTCAGTAATAATAGCAGCTTCATGATCTTGGTCAAGACCCTCAAATCACTTTGAAACCCATTTTTCCCCCACAGGTCAAATGAAGATAGTACTATTTGAACTTATCAGCTCTGTGTTGGGGTATATATGTGTGTATATGTGTATGTACACACACACACACATACACATACACACACACACACACACACACATATATATATATACATATATATATATATATATATATATATATATATATATATATATTCTAACCAAGAAGTCCTCTTGCCTAATTTACAAATTTTGTAGAATTTGTAGAATTATAATGTGTGTATATATACATACACAATCTACCTTTATAATATATATATATGTATATACACATACATAAATATTCTCTTTCTCTGTATATATCCTATAAAATGAGAAAATTAGATATGGTATGATTTCTTAAGTTCCTTCTACCTCCAGATTCTAGACATCTGTGGCTGGAGTTTAATAGTCTTCAATATATCTAGATGATGTTGGACCCAAGGAAATTAAAAGTTCCTTTATATGCTGGACTCTGTGTGACTTTGTGGTATTCTCTTCAGTCAACTCTCCAGCTGCCTCCAAAGGGGAAATTGTAGTCAGGGCTCATGAACACTGAAAAGGTCTACAGAGAAAAAAAATTGTGTCTGTATTCTGACATAATTGGGATTAGGTTCCAATATGGTATAAGGAAGAGATGCTCTGTAAGGAACAGAGCATCTGAATTCTAAATCATGATCTTGAGTGAGTTGTGCCTCAATTTTTGAGGCAACTAAATGACACAATAAATAGACCACTGAACCTACAATCAAGAATACCTGAGTTTGAATCCTGCTTTGATTAATTAAAGCAGTGGAAACATAGGCGAATCACTTGACTTAAGTGTAGAAAAGGAATATAGCAATAGCACTTACTTCATAGGGTTATTGTGAAGATCAAATGAGATAATATATGTAAGGATATTTATATATAAAGTCTTATATAAGTGCTGGCAATAATTATATTATTATATGGAATTAACTTCTTCCTCTGAAGTGAATGGGGCTGTAATAGTTTTGAAATGACCTTTTAACAAGGATGACAAGTAGGAATAAATAATTTTTTTTGTGATAAGAGATGACACAATCAAACATCTTGTAAATTGAGGAGGAATAAGGCATAGTGTATTGTGACCACCTTGGATTAACACTTAGTGACAAAGAGTGAGAAATCTCAGTTCATGTATCTATCTAGTCAACCAATGTTTGGTGGGTTTCCACTTGATGCTCAGCTCCATGCTGTTTATGAAACAAACTGATAAAGCAGTGTGAAATGTGACAGTGTCAGAAGTACTAATGTTCATAACAAACTGATGCTGATGATAGAATCTAAGGATATTCAAAAGGCTTTTTTTAACTCCTCTCTAACCCCAAACTAGACTGAGAAAAAGAAGATCAAAGAAAGATAGATTAGGTTAAATTTATAATAACTTATGGTCAAAACTGGACAGTGCTAGCTATTCAACTTGCAATTTATATCTGTTTTACAGCCAGAAAGGGTGATCTTTGAATTAGAAATGACCAAACAACATATGACAACATATTGATAGAACCACAGAGAGTGAAGTAAGTAAGGAAATTGGCATCAAGAAAGCACCTAAACTTAATTGAATGTGTCCAGTTTGGATTTCAGTCTGTCTAAAAGAGATATAAGGCTTCTGGTGCTTATTATGAAATTAATATGGAAAATAACTTATTTTTCCTAATGTACCACAAATTCAGAATGAGTCTAGAGAGTGAATCAAAGACCCCCCAAATTAGTGTGATTTTAGGCTGCATTTACAGGGTAAAATGTGCAAGATCAGTAAAGCAATAGCCCCCTGTATTTATGAGAAATGTAAAAGAAGCGCAATGTTAAAATTCTGGGCTTGAAATCAAGAAGACATGAATTTTCATCCAGTTTTTAAGATTAAGTGTAATGATAATAATGGACTAATTACTTAACTTCTTTGAGAAACTGTTTTCTCATCTGTAAAATTGGGACAATAATAACAGGAGTATCACAGCGTTATTAGAAGGCCCAAATGACACTGTAAATCTTAAAGTATCAAATCAATATCCATTATGCTTATTGTTATTCTTCTGTGATCATGTAACATTTATAATAATATGCTCAGTTTTGGGTACTATATGTTAAAAGGAGCATCAACAAAAAGAAGAGGCTCTGAGGAGTATGAACCAAAGTGTTACATGGTTTCAGGATATGTCAAACTAAGAATGATTGAAATTATTGGAATTATATAACTTGAAGAAAAAAAAAGATTTAAAGGAGATGTCTTAACTACATTTAAGTATTTGAAGGAGAAGTCACATGGTAAGATGTGCTTTTTTTGTCCCAAAGTGGGGAATATTGAACAATGGGCAGAATTTATTTATTTATTTTTTTAATTTGATGATCTTTTAAAAAATAGTATTTTATTTTTCTAAATACACATAAAGATGGTTTTCAATATCCACCTTCGCAAAATCTTGTGTTCCATATTTTTCTCTCTTTCCCCTCACTAATCTCTCCAAGATAGCAAGAAATCTGATATATGTTAAAGCTTTGCGATATTTCTAAATATATTTCCATGTTCATCATTCTGCACAAGAAAAATCAGATCAAAAGGGAAAAAAAGACAAGAAAGAATAAAAAAACAAGAAGAAAACAACAATAACAACAAAAAGGTATGAAGAATATGCTTTGATACACATTTAGTCTACACAGTTCTCTCTTGGGATACATAAAGCACTTTCTATCACAAATTTATTGGAATTGCCTTGAATAACTTCATCATTGAAAAAAGCCAAGTCCACCACCATCAATCATCCCATAATCTTGTTTTTATTGTGTACAATGTTCTTTGGTTCTGCTTACTTCACTCAACATCAGTTCACCTAAGTATTTCCAAGCTTTTCTGAAATCAGCCTGCTCATCATTTCTTTTCTTTTTTTTTTATATAAAGCTTTTTATTTACAAAACATATGAGTGACCTTTCAACATTGACCTTTGCAAAAACTTTTTTTTCCCAAGCTTTTCCCCTCCTTCCCCCCACTCCCCAACCCTAGATGACAGGTAATCTAATACATGCTAAATAGGATAAATTATATGACAAATACAATACATGTATACATATCTATACAGTTATCTTACTGCACAAGAAACATCAGATCTAGAAAGAGAAGAAGAAAAAAACAACCTAAGAAGGAAAATAAAATGCATGGAAATATTCACAGAAAGCGTTAAAATGCTGTGTTGTGGTTCACTCTCAGTTCCCACAGGCCTCTCTCTGGATGTATATGACTATCTTCATCGCAGCACAACTGGTTTGAATCACATCATTGTTGAAGAGAACCATGTCCATCAAAATTGATCATAGTATAGTCTTGTTGCTGTGTATAATGTTCTCCCGGTTCTGCTGATTTCACTCAGCATCAGTTCATGCAAGTCTCTCCAATCCTCTCTGAAATCCTCCTGTTGATCATTTCTTACAGAACAATAATATTCCATAACATTCATATACCATAATTTATTCAGCCATTCTCCAATTGATGGGCATCTTTTCAATTTCCAGTTTCTTGCCACTACAAAAAGGGCTGCCACAAACATTTTTGCACATGTGGGTCCCTTTCCCTCCTTAAAAATCTCTTTGGGATATAGGCCCAGTAGAAACACTGCTGGGTCAAAGGGTATGCACTGTTTGATAACTCTTTGAGCATAGCTCCAAATTGCTCTCCAGAATGGTTGGATCCGTTCACAGTTCCACCAACAATGTATCAGTGTCCCAGTTTTCCCACATCCCCTCCAACAGTTATCATTATCATTTCCTGTCATTTTAGCCAATCTGACAGGTGTGTAGTGGTATCTCAGAGTTGTCTTAATTTGCATTTCTCTGATCAATAGTGACTTGGAGCACCTTTTCATGTGACC
>JAJPUD010000511.1:558296-570019 GCA_023553655.1 Myrmecobius fasciatus
GTTTTCTTTTATGATTTCCTGGAATATAGTGTCCAGGTTCTTTTTTTCATCATGGCTTTCAGGAAGCCCTATAATCCTTAGATTGTCTCTCCTAGATCTATTTTCCAGGTCAGTTGTTTTTCCTAGGAGATATTTCATGTTTTTCTCTATCTTTTCATTTTTTTGTTTTTGTTCAACTGATTCTTGAAGTCTTGATGAGTCATTAATTTCCAATTGTTCGATTCTAATTTTTAATGTCTTATTTTCTTCAGTTACTGTTTTTAGTTCCTTTTGCAATTGACCAATTACATTTTTTTGTTCACTGCATTCTTTTTCCATTTTTTCTATTTTATTTTGCAGTGATCTCATTTCGTTTCCCCATGTTTCTTCTAACTCTCTTTTAAGATTTTTTATGCAATCTTCAAAGAAAGCCTTGTGACATGGAGACCAATTTATGTCTCTCTTTGGGCCTTTTTCTGGAGTTGCTTTACCTTTAGGGGCCTCAGGATTTGAGGTCTGTTCTTCCCTCTCTCCATAAAAGTTGTCTATGGTGAGAGCTCTTTTTGGTTTTTTATTCATTTTTTTTAAAGGTGTGAGGTCTGTTTAGGGCAAAGGTGGGACAGCTGCTTTAATTTGCCCTGGGGCAGTTCTGCTGATTGAGTTATTTCAGGGACTGGGCAGTTCTGCTGATTGAATTATGTCAGGGCTGGGCAGCTCTGCTGATTGAATTATTTCTGGTGCTTATCAGACCTGTTGTTTGATTGATTGCATTAAGGTGCTGTGTAATGGCAGCTAGTTAAGATGCTCATCAGGGGTTCAGTGGTTCACAATCTATCCCCCTCAAAAGGCAGACCCTCCAAACCGCCTGCCCACAATCAGGACAAATTGTTCCAAGAGGCTCGCAGAAGACTCCCAGGTGTGTGAAAAGCACAACGCTCCCACTCCTGTTCTGACTCCTGTTCCAGCTCCCTGCTCCAGCTCCCTGCCCCGGTCTCCCTGTGCTGCAGTCTGGGTTCAGTAGGCCACCCCCTGCCCCATTAAAACAGACCTGTTTTGAGGTTCTTCCAGAGTACCTTCTTCTAGAATCGTGTTGTTCTCCGGATATTGTGGATTTTTTTGCTTCAGAATCAGTCTAGAGGCTTCATATTTTGTTGGTTTGAGGGGAGGTTAGAGGAGGTTACAGAGAATCCTGTCTGATCTCCACCACCATGGCTCCACCCCCGGAAGGAAGTTAGAATTGTTTCTCAATGAATGTAAAATGACCAAAATGACCAAAAAAGAAAAACAATTATATTGAAATATATTTATGAAGCTAAAAAATCCCCAAGAATCTCAGGTTAAGAAACTTTCCTTTATACCAACAGAAAGTCAGAGAATGATTCATGAAAAAGTTAATAAATAGAAATGTGATCCATAGAGCTTACATAATAAAAAAAGAGAATAATATTATGATAGTAATCTTCTCACAGAAAAGAGTCTTCTGTGTGTGGGGTAGGATTATTTTGGGAAGACTTGATGGAAGGAATGGTGGGATCTGAACTGCATTTTTAAAGATGAGTAGCATTTAAATGGGAATAAGCTTAAGCAGAGAATATCAGGTAGAAAATATTAAGGAATATCTGGAGAAACATTAATAAAAAGAAATGTAAACCATAACAACTTTGACGATTTGCTTCACACTCAAAAAGTTGGCAAAGATGACTAAAATGGCTAAGTCAGTGTTAAAGCAGCTGTGGAAATTCAGGCCCATTAATATACTGTTAGTAGAGCTGAGAATCAATACAACCATTCTGGAAAGCAATTTGGAAGTATGCCAATAAAGTGAATCAAATGAACATAGAGTTTGACCCAGAGATTGTACAGTTAGCCATATAATTCAAGGAAATGAAAGAATAAAAAGAAAAAAAAGTCCTATATAGGGATAGGTATTGAACTTATTTCTATAAGATCTCCTTTGGCACTTTCTCTTGCATGGGACATTGAGACATTAAGGGATTTGCAGAATCCCATCAAAAGCAATTTTTGAATCCAGGTGGTCTTATTTTTGAGGCCAGACTACAATCCATTATGCCTTGCTTCATCTCTAAATGTACCAAAGTATCCATAGTAGTATTCTCTGTTGCAAAGAAGTGTAAACAAATTGAATATCCATTGATTGGGGAATGACATAAGAAATGATGAATATAAAGAATATGAAGAATTCAGAAACATGAGAGGGTTTCTATGAACTGATGCAAAGTAAAGTAAGTAGGAAAAGGAAAACAGTAAACAAAGTGACTATAATAATGTAAACAAAAAATAATCATTACCACAACAAAACTGAATGCTGTTCAATTAAAATAACCAAAATCACCTCCACCCCAACATAGATGAGAAAATACATCTCCTTCCCTTCTTTGCAGAGATAGGACAATGAATGTGTACCTCTGCATTTGATGTCAGATTCTACAGAGAAATAGATAACTTGTTAGAATACTTTTTTTTTTACATTTTTTTTTTTGCTGTTCTATAGACTCACTAGGATGAACTTAGAGGAAAACAGGGAAACATTTTACATAGACCAGGCAAGCAGATTGTGATATGCTTCATTGGGGGAGGGAGAAAATTTGCAAATAGATTACCTAACAGATCCATTTGAGTAGTTGAGTGTTACAAGATTTGCTAGGTAATGAGAAAGAATATATTGAGAAGTAAAGGAATTGGCTTAGATCAGTGATATCAGATTCAGAGAATCACAGGAGACATACTGACTTATAAAACCACAAATTAACATTATCTATGATGTATATATTTTTTTAAATTTTGTTACACATTTTCCAATTACACTCTAATCTGGTTGAGCTTGTAGCCCTCAGAAGTTTTTTGTATACTTGATCTTGAATTTGTTACCTGTGAATTTTGGTTTCATTCCTCTTGACCCTATTTAGGGTTTTCTTGGCAAAAACACTGGAATGGATTACCATTTCCTTCTCTAGCTGAATTTATAGATAAGGACATTGAGGCAAACAGGGATAAGTGCCTTCCCTAGGATCACATAACTAGTAAGTGTTTAAATGCAGATTCAAACTCAGCAAGATGAATTTTCCTGACTCCAGGCTTGGCACTCTATCCACTGCTTCACATAGCTACCCCATTATAAATTAGAATGTGATAAAGAAGGAGAGAAACAAGTACATATTAAACACTTACAATTTGCCAGGCAAGGCACACACATAGGAGATTCTATTAGTGTATATTTAGAATTTAGAAATTTAGATTTTTGAAAGATACAAATATCAATTAACCAGTACATAATTATTAAGCACCTACTATGTGACAGGTACAATGCTAAGCTCTAGGGATTTAAAGATATGAAAATGATTATGGCTAATATGTTAGAAAATGATAATATAAGTAGAGGGCATATGTGGAGGTGGAACATGGTTTGAATAGCTTTAGACTCTGTCAATATCAACGTAATCTTAGTCCTATCACTTCTTATTTCTCTGACTGTTTCCTAACTTTTAAAATGAAAAGAGTGGGCTAGATGAAATCTTAAGTTTTTTTTTTCATATCTGGTTGCATAACCATGGTGAAGAGACATCCTTCAATTTATCCTTCTTATGGATAGCTAGATGGCACAAGGATAGAGAGCACTGGCCTTAGAGCCAGAAGGACCTGAGACAGTTGGTATTAGCTGTGTGACTCTGAGTAAGTCACTTAACCCTAATTACCTTGCCAGAAGAAAGAAAAAAAATAACCTTCTTAGCACTCTGACTTATTGAAGACAAGCAGTTATTCTATGGTCTTGAGGGGAAATGTGCCCTCAATAACAAAATAAAACAAGGTTTTATTAAGCAACAACTGTTTTCCAAGTACTGTGCTAAGCACCTTACAAATATTTCATTTGAACCTCACAACAGTTTTAGGAGGCAGGTACTATTATTAATTCCATTTTATAATTGAAGAAATGGAAGAAAAGAGAAATTAAGTGATTAAGTGATAAATAGATTGTTTTTCAGATGAGTCATCTGGTAGGGAAATGTAGAATGGATTAAAAAGTGAGCATAGAGGCAGTAGAATTGAGGTCCACTCAAGGATAAGGATAAGGAGATGAGGAGTAAGGAGAATGAAGAAAACTTTTCCATGCCCTTCCTCCTCTGCCCCCACAGTTTTATTTTAAACTTCCCCTGCATTCGGGGAAATTAATTTTCCTGGGGTGCTGGGCTTCTGTCCCATTCCTGCCTTCCTCCAATACCAGGCAAAGGCTCCTCAGGCTTGAAGATAAAGTTATCCCTAGGGAGTATGGTCAGAAGCCCAACAATAAGAATTTTCTACTCTGGAGCAGCCCCATGTTTAATTATACGGCTTGGGCTTTTAAGTGCGCTTTGGGACTCACAGTTGCACGAAGCCTGCAATTTTCTATAATAGCTCTGGGAATGTGAGCTTGGTGACCTTATGTTTATTCAGAATTGATGTTGCATGTCTGACGCTGCAGAACTATATATAGTCGGGCCCAGCCAACTAAGCAATGACACAGAAAGCCGAGGTTGGCAGCGGGGAGTACAGCTGAGGCTGGTTCTTGCTGAACAGATTGTGGAGGCACCTCTGCACAGGTCTGGAGGAGCCAGTTCTGGGAGATATGGAATAAATGATCAAATGTCCCTTTTAGTTTCATGCTCCAAGTTCTAAGGACCCTTCTATTTCTTTTATTCTGTGACTGTTTCTATGAGTTTATAATGATGTTCAAGAAGGTAATGTATTATAGAAGTGTCAAACACATTGGCTGAAGCCCCCATGTGACTTACAATACTCCCAAGTCTGTAAAAAAAGATCAAAATGTAATTGAGAAATATTTAACAAAATAAATAAACATACAAGAAGATGTATTATGTGTCTTTTCAAGTAAGTATGCAATATGCAAGGATCCTTGTATATGGCTTAATGGCTCCTTTTTGATTTCAGTTTTGTATGACCAGGTTGCATAAGGTACTGGATGGGTAGTCAGCAAGATTTTAGTTTAAATCCTGCCTTAAGTTCTTATTAGTGGAATAACTTTGGACAAATCAATTAACTTCCTTACATGTATTTATCTCATAGAATTGTTATAAGGATCAGATGAGATTATCTATTTAAAATATTGTACAAATCTTAAAGATCAATAGAGATATTAGCTATCATCATCATCATTACTGTTATATCATAAAATGTTAGAGTGGGAAAGTACTTAAGAACTCAGAACATTGGCTCTGGAATGGACCTTATATGTCATATAACCCACAAGTGGGCAGCTAGATAGTGCCATAATGTACAGAATACCAGGCCTGGAGTAAGGCAAGAATACTCATCTTCCTGACTTCAAATCTAGCTTCAGATAATTACTAGCTATATGACTTTGGTCAAGTCAGTTAAAATTGTTTACCTCATTCTCCTTATGTTTAAAATGAGGTAGAGAAGGAAATCGCAAACCATTTCAGTATTTTTGTCAAGAATACCCCAAATGGGGTCTTGGTCAGACCATAATTCACAGGTATCAAATTCAAGGGTAATCTCCCACAAAACTCTTGAGTGCTACAGGCTCAACCAGATTAAAGTATAATTGGAGAAACATTAAACAAAATTTAAAAATACAGTGCAACAGATACTATTTTTATTATTATTATTTTTTTTGGTTTTCTAAGTTAATAGGCAGCCTTCAGGAATTCTATTTGAGTGTGACATGACCTACTAATACAACCCCTTTATCAGACAGCTAAAAAAAAAGTTAATGGTGGGGAAGTGACTTTATTAAGGTTACACATTGAATTAATTTTGGGTCTAAGATCATAATGAAATAATTCAATTCTCTCTGATGGTTTCTCCTTTGCCATGAACTCTGAGCAGTTTGGGAGCAGGATCTAGGTAAGGAAACAAGCTTTTACACACTTTGAAAGAGCATAGAAATTATGTCCAGTTGCCATGGATTTAAGTATAATAGACAAAAGAATGCATCTTTTAACAGAAGGTACTTAAAAAATAGTACATTGGAAGCTGTCCTGTAGATTCTGAATGAATCAGTCCCTAAGCTTATAATACATTTCCTCTTTGCCTCCACCTCATGTGATCATACTTTTGCTTTCAGATGCAGCTCAGACACATTTCCTTATCTCTCAACCATTAGTTCTCTTTCTTCCAAATTGCCTTGTACCTAATCATTTTATATAGATTCATATTTATTCATTTGATGCATATGTTGTGTATGTATATACATATTTAACTTATTTAGTCATGTTTTCAGTTTTCTTGTCAATTATATCAGAGTGGTTTGTCATGTTCTTTGCTATACTAAGATAAATGGAATTAAGTGATTTGCCTAGGATCACACAGTTTGAAAGTGTCTGAGGCCAGATTTGAACTCAGAAAGGTGAGTCTTGACTGCAGGCCCTGCACTCTATCCACTGTTCCATCTACCTGCCACCATATTTAATTACTTTGTATAGATTTGAATTTATTAATTTTATGTTTATTGTATATATGGCATGTCCATATAGCTATATATATATATATACATATACAATATCACAAGATATATAATATAACGTGTATGTATAACATATATTTATATCATCCATATCTATATCTGTTTTGTTATATTTATCATCTATTATTCTATAATCTCTCCATGTATGATGAGTATAGTCTTCCCCATTTGCACAAAAGCTATTTGCAAATAAATATAATTTCTCTTTGTATTTGTATTCTCAGTCTGATACAGTGTGGCACATAATAGGTACTTAGTAAGTACTTTTGATTAGTTGATTCCTAAAGTCCTTGCAGTTTGAAAAGTCTATGATTGAAAGTTCCATTTTCTAAGGGACACTTCAGTTCTAACTCTTATGTTTTAAATATTTTATGATACAGTATAAGGAATATTGCCTTTAGAATCAGGATACAGGAATATTCCAATCCCAGTTCTGCTATTTAATGGCTAGGTGTCATGGGACAAATCCTTTGAATACTCTGAGATTCCATTTCCTCACCTGCAAAATGTAGGAGTTCTACAAAATAATCCCTAAGGTGCTTTCCAGCTCTTATATTTGGTAATTCTATGCCTCTAAACATCCTTGGACAGAGTCCATCTGGCCACTTAGAAATGGTTATTATTCTGGGGAAAGTAAAGGAATTCTGTCATAAAAATAACACCAATGAACAACTCACAACTCCATTAATGTCTTAAGGTTTCCAAAGCGTTTTTCCTACACAACTCTAGATGGCAGTGAAACTATTATTTTTCCCATTTTACAGATGGGGACAGTAAGGCTGTTTAGGGCCATTAGCTTGTCAAGGATCACACAGTTAAAAAGTATTTGACCAAGAAGTCAAACTCATATCTATTAATCCCAAATCCAGAGTTTTATCAACCACACTGTGTTATCTCATCAACTCATGTTTATGGGCATTGCAATGGCCAGACAATAAGTGGTGTGGTTTATATGACCATATTGCTTTTATCTTTGATCCTTGCCCATCATTGAGAACTCCTGAAGAGTTCACAGTGATCCATGACGATTGTGAAAATGGCCAAAATAATTGGTGGTCCAGTTTGGTGGCTACATTTCAAGGCGGCCTGAAACTTCCTATAATCAACGAAATGGTATTTTGAAAACTCATTTTTTTTTCCATTTTCTAGTTAATTCCTGGGATCATAGTCGGGCTGCCATGAAACCTCCTCTATTTCTTCACCTGTTCCAACCTTGGTCTTGTTCCTGCCGAAAGCACCCAGTTTTGTTATCTAGTCCCTTCATCTTCCACCCCAGCTCAAGAAAGCCAGTATGTCTCTGATGGAACACATGCAGGATGTAGATTCTAGAGATGTAATCTGACTCTTAATCATGACACTTATTATCCAATCATGACACGATTGTGGGGAGTGCTTACCTACTTTACTGAATGCACTTGTAAAAGGCTAATAAATTCACCCTTACTTTATGATGACTTGTTGTATGGATTAAATCATAGAAATTTAGAACTGGAAAAGACATCAAGATCAACTACTCTAATATTCAGTTGTTTTTCAGTTATATCTGATTCTGTAATACTAGATAGTAGAGTGATTGGCCATTTTCTTCTCTAGCTCATTTTGCACATGAGGAAACTGAGGCAAACATGGTTAAAGGACTTGTCCAAGGTCACACAGTAAGTGTCTGAGGCCAGGTTTGAATTTAGAAAGACAAATTGTTCTTATTTCTATCCACTGAGGAGCTCAGCTGTCCTTGTTTACTTTGTTTGCTCATGTTATAGACTAAGAAAATGAGGTCCCTAATAGAAACTACTTGCTCACTCCAACTAGCACTAAGTAACAGTTCTGGAACTTGAAAACCAGTCTTCCACCTCCCAGACTAGCACCACAATGAGATAATGGATACAAAGTATTTTATAAATGGTCTAGTGCTCTCTAAATATATTTGTGACTATGTCAACTAGAAGAGAATATAAATACAAGGTGGTTCTCATCACTTCCTCTTCCTCATGTGGGCAAACATCAGGACAACTCTGTGGAAATAGATCTAAAAAATACCTAGAGGAGGGAGCGCAGCATGTTCAGGATGTATCCTACATTTGGAATCAGAGGACCTGAGTTCATTTACTATCTGGGTCCCCTTGGCAAGTGCTTATTAAGCTGTATGGGATTCAGTTTCCTCAGCTGTAAGATGAAGATCTTGGACCAGAGAATATAGGAGGTCTCTTTTGATGTCAAATGAATAATCTGCTAACCCCATGATATAATCAGTGTCAGAATTATATATGGAATAGTGTATGATATACCTGAATTATGAAAAGAAAGCAATTCCCTTCCACTTTTATCATAATAATCTAGGAAAAGGGGAGGCAAATACATTATGCATAGTTTGGATAAATATCACTTTGCAGTAAAAGAGAAAAAAAATTACCAGTTTTAGACTCAGAAGAACAGTTAAAATTCTAGTTCTTTCACTTACTCAGTTTAGTCACCTGTAAAATGACTACAATTCCTGGACCCCCTATCCAAAGAGGGGATTTTACAGTTAGGAGGGACTTTGTATTGAGTCTTCTCCATTCCTGGAATACTAAGATCCTTTACCTTCATACCATAGGTTTCTCGGATTCATTTAATGATTAAATTAAATTCCTCTGTCTTCAAGAGACTGTTCTTTCTCTACCCTTCCAGCTGCTAATGCTTTCTTTTCTTAGATCATCTTCTAATCTGTGTATGTATATGTGTATATATATATATGTATATATATATATGTATTCTATGATTTAATTAAGTAAATGTTATTATTAGAATTTAAGAGCTTCGAGTCTTGCTGTTTATTTTCAGCATTTAGTGCATCATACATAGTAGGTGATTAATAAATGCTTGTTGACTGACTTACTTTAAAATAATCTTGTTCACCTCTCCCCTTTTGCAGATGAGACAATTCAAGAGAAGGAAATTTTTCTCAAGGTCACACAGCAAGTACATAGAAAATGAGATATTTTAACTGAGAATTTACAAGGTTTAGAAGGAGAAATAGTGCATTCTGAACTTTCAAGTGCTATAAAAAGTGTTAGGATTTTTTTTTAAAAAGGATTTTGAATGACATAAATAATTCTACTTTTCCTAAAAATAAAGTTAAGAAAAAGGATCTCCTAGCATACTTTAAAGAAGCACATTTATAAATAATAGTTCACATGTGTAGAGCACTAAGTTTTGCAAAGCAGTTTTACCTAGATGATTTTAATACTCACAAAGGCCCTGTGAGCTGTCACTCCCATTTTACAGATGAGAACACTGAGGCAAAGGAAGTGAACTAATTTGCTTTCATTATATGAAATGAATATTTGAAGGAAAAGGAAAGGGAACAAGCATTTATATTGTACCAGCTGCATGCCAGATGCTGTGCTAATGATGTTTAGAATTATGTCATGTCATTCTTACCTATTTTACTGAACTGAAGCAAACAGATTTGAAGTGACTTGTCTAGGATAACATAAGTAAGGTGGTATTTGAATTCAAGTCTTCCCAATTGCAAGTGCTATAGCCCAAATTCTATGTATTACAATCTCCAAGATAAAACATCCTCATTTCCCCTAAACTAGGGCAGTTAGGAAGTGAGATGGTGCATAGAGTGTTGAATCTGGAGTTAGCAAGACTCTTCCTGAGTTCAAATCTGGCCTCAGATGTCCACTAGCTGTGTGATTCTGAACAAGTCACCTAATCCTGTTTGCCTCAATTTCCTCATCTGAAAAATGAGCTAAAGTAAAAAATGGCAAATTACTCCAATAACATCCAAGAAACCTTCAAATGGTGTCATGAAGAGTTGGACATGACTGAAAAATGAATAAACAACATCTAAAATAGGGGAATGAATTTTCTGTTAAAGAATTAGTCTTCCACATGAAGAACTTAGCTTTACTTGGTCTAAGCTTCTGTTTTCTCATTTTGAAAATAAATATACATTGCTGTCCAGTTGATAGGGCTATTGCTAGCAAAGTCCTTTATAAACTTTAAAACTATTCTTACTTCTGGTATATAAAGAACATGGTTAATTAGATCAAAAGTGGAGAGTTTAGGACCTCTTTGAGCCATGTAAATAACAATGATTGTCTATAATTATAATGTTATTTAATATCTACTGAGCCTTTTGCCATTTAAAAAAAAACAAAGTAATAATTATGTCAGATAACCTGCTATTTTCAGAAACAGAGAATTTGGGTATAGAGTGCTGGCTTGAAAAGGTCTGATGCTTTCAGATTTTAACATTTATATTCAGTGACAATAGAAACAATGGGAAAGTCAATTCCTTGCTCCCAACATCACCTACCAAAGTGCACACTTTCAAACTTCCTTCCCAAGCCTTTTGGGACGAGATCAGTCCCTCAACCTGCCCCTGGATCCCATGACAGATGGTTCTGTGGTTGTTAAACTCTTCTTCCAGCATCCATCTTTGCCCTGAGGAAACGATTTCTCACATATATCTGGCCTAGAGACCAACACCACTTAGAAATACAGAGATTAGTCAGGGACCACAAAGGCAAGGTGGGCCAAAAGCCATTGTCTTTCCCTTGAATCATCTTAGCCCTAGCTTTTTTTAGTCACCATGCCCACTGTTACTGCTCTGCCCTTTGAAACCCTTCTTCAAGCACACTTTCTATCAAATTCCTTCCATTTTTTGATGCTTACTAGAATCTTGCTTTCTCCTGAAGAACCAATATCTTTTGAATGTCTTTGTAAGCCTAGTTATTTTTTATCTCACATCATCTGACAAATAGCACTACAAGGACAAATTAATATACTTCTCCCTTTCCATAGTTCCTTCTTGACTCTCTCTTTACAAGTTTTAAGATGATGGAATGAAAAGTAAACAGCTTTGAATCTGAAATCTGATCCCCCCAAAATCCTCCCTCCTTCCCCTCTCTTCCTTCATTCCTCCCTTCCTTCCTTTTTTCCTCCCTCCCTTCCTTTCTCTCTCTTTCTTTCTTTCTTTCCTTCTTTCTTTCCTTCTTTCTTTCCTTCCTTCTTTCTTTCTTTCTTTCCTTCTTTCTTTCCTTCTTTCTTTCCTTCTTTTTTTCTTTCTTTCTTTCTTTCTTTCTTTCTTTCTTTCTTTCTTTCTTTCTCACTCTTTCTCTTTTTTTAAATAAAATAAATTTACTTAATTTGTCAACATGGGCATTCTTTCTTTCCTTCCTTCCTTCCTTCCTTCCTTCCTTCCTTCCTTCTTTCTTTCTTTCTTTCTTTCTTTCTTTCTTTCTTTCTTTCTTTC
>JAJPUD010000511.1:570029-611771 GCA_023553655.1 Myrmecobius fasciatus
TTCTTTCTTTCTTTCTTTCTTTCTTTCTTTCTTTCTTTCTTTCTTTCTTTCTTTCTTTCTTTCTTTCTTTCTCTCTTTCTTTCTCCCTTTCTTTCTCTCTTTCTTTCTCTCTTTCTTTCTTTCTTTCTCTCTTTCTTTCTCTCTTTCTTTCTCTCTTTCTTTCTCTCTTTCTTCCTTTCTTTCTTTCTTTCTCACTCTTTCTCTTTTTTAAATAAAATAAATTTACTTAATTTGTCAACATGGGCATTGAGTATAAGCTGCACCTGATATACCCATATACCCATGTTTGTGGATAAAAAACTAGACTATTTCCAAAGTCAATTAGGGAAACTGAAGGGGAAATAAATTGTTTGGGAAAAAGCAAAATGCCTTTCTATATGGGAAGAAGAACAAATGCTATGTCTTTGGGGATGCCTCTTGAGTTGAGATAATCTGATACCCCAAATGTCAGGAAGGAAGGAAGGAAGGAGGGGAGAGGGACATATTTCAGATTTAGATAAAGGGGACTTTATGGGAAAGGGAAAAGAAAATTAAGGAACAGCTAACTAGTCATCCAAGTTGGTTGGAACAAAAAGAACTTGAAGGGCAACATTTTGAAATAATTTTCTTAAAAAAATGAAAATCAGATTCTAAGGGGTTTCAGGTGCCAGAATTTGTACTGTAGTTTATCTTAGAAGCAATAGTGAGTCATGGGACTTTTTAGAATAGGCGAATGGCATGAGAAGAACTGCACTTTGGGAATAGGACTGAAACAGCTGTGCAGAGGATAGATTGGAGGGGAACAAAATGGGAGTCAGGAAGATTGATTAGGATCCTATTGCAATGACTTCACATATATATATATATATATATATATATATACACACATATATATATATGTATATATATATATAATCAATATAAAATTGCTTGCCTTCTCAAGGAAAGGATTTAGAACTCAAAAATTTTAAAAACGACTGAAATTCTTTTATAGGTAATTGGGAAATTTTGAATGAAATAAATAAAAAACATATTTAGAAGTTTAAAAAGTAGGCTATTGAAAATGAGGGGTTAGTTAAATAAAAAGGTGATTGAGGGTCTGAAGTAAACTGGTGGCTAAGTACCTGAAAAGAAGGGGATAATTGTGAGAGATATGGAGATAGAACTGGTAAAGTTTGTAAAAGATTGCATATAGGAGATGAAGGAATGAATGGGCCAATATCATCAAACACTTTTCCCAAGAAACCACACAATTCTTTCCTCTCATAATGGTAGAAGTATATGAATTCATCTCCAGTTGTGGGCATGAAATCCTTTACTCAGGGTCCATTCTTTATTGTTTTTAAATATACCCCACAGGTCACAATAGTCAGAGCTTCAGGAGAAATAAGTCATTGGACTATTGATGATTTCTTAGTTTCATTTCCAAACATCTTGAGACAAGCTTCTTAGATGTTTGTCTCTAAGAAAAGGCAATTTAAATGATAATAGGGGAAGGATGCAACCCAATCTGAGAAAACACACATCTAGAAGCCTGTAATAAATCTCTCTTAGGGTCACTGAGATTGTGCTAATGGCCTGGCAAGCACCTCCTTTGCCCCACTGTTACAATAAGATGGAAGTTGAGGTAAGGGGAGGGATGAGGAAAAGAGAGGGAAGAATAAAGATAGGTGGTCCCTGCTCTTTGTCATGCTGTCTCCTTAAAGTTGAGCCAGCAATTGGAGAGAGGCCAAACCTGGAATAGGTTAGTATCTGCACAATGTTTGTTAAGAAGAAACCTCTGTTCATCTTGTATTGCCATAGGTTGGAAGTTATGCAAAGATGAGACTAGATGCTGCTGTTGGACAATGTTTATAGGGAGAAGGTGGAATGGATTTTGGATGTTTGGAGAAATGGAGAAGAGTTTTGAGGTATGGAATTAATGCAGGAGAAGTAAAATGCTAATGATTTTTAGTTATTACCAGATGATGGGTCTATAGAATATGAATTGCCAAACAGGGCCTATTTGTAATGAATACAAGTGAAAAGGTTATAAAGATGGTTTAAATAGAGTGTTCCTAATCTATTCCTGGAGTACCTGTCCTCTGTCCTCTGTCACAGAACATTTAAGACAGAAGAGACAATGGCACTGTGGAAGTTAGAGTCCTTCACAGTAGGCTTTAACCAATCCCAGAATGGAGCCATAGGGTTATTGATTCAAAGCTAAAAGGAAACTTAACAGGAATCAAGTAAAACCCTCTTATATTACATATGAGAAAACTGAATCACAAAGAGTTTAAATGTTTTTTCCAGTTTTCCCACACATAGCATTTCTTCTCTTGATCCCACATTTTGGTATAGACCTGCTTTGCTAGGAAGGCTTTCCCAACTCAAAGTTTTGCTCTTAGAATCCCAAATTCTCTCTAAAGCTCTATTTAAGGGATGTCTCTGATGAGAGGTCATTCATGATTTTCTCAATTGTTTAGTACTTCAAGCCCGTAAATTACTTTGGATTTATTCAACAATTTGGGTTCACTTACCTACCAGGTGTTTCCTTTACACCCATTAGAATATAATTTTCTTGAGTGAAGGATTGTTTTCATAGTTTTTTTTTTCTTTGTTTCTCCAGCAATTACCTGATGTTTGCCTAGCAAACAATCAACACTGAATGCTTCAATCAATTTGAACATTGGGAAAGTAATTTCAGCTACAGACTAATGAAACAATGAGTATGAAATGTTAGAGTGGGAAGGGACCTTAGATCATACAATGTTAGACTAGTTAGCTAAGTAGTACAGTGGATCAACTATGGGACCAGGAACCAACAAGATGAGTTCAAATTCAGCCTCGGGCACTTATTAACTGTGTGATCATAGGTAAGTCAGTTGATCTCTGTCTACCTCAGTTTTCTCATCTATAAAATAAGGATAATAATAGCATCTACCTATGAAGGTTGTTAAGAGGGCCAAATGAGAAATGTAAAAGTAGTTAAAGTGCTATTTAAATATTATTAGTACCACCACCACCATCACTACTACTGTTGTTGCTACTGCTACTCCTGTTATTATTACTACCACATAAAAGGCTTAAGGGCTGAATTTCAAAAGAAGTGAAGTGACTTGCCACAGCAAGATGACAGCACTGTTAAATCTTGGACCCAGATCCCTCTTCTCTCCTTCTTCCCCCAAACCCTTTCTCCAATTAAGTCAGACAACTCTAATGACAATTTCTCATTGTTACATAGAATATCAGTTACTTACTCCTTCTAGGAATATTCATATCTCAATAAATCACATAACTCAGATCCTTCATTTTACAGATAAGGAAGCATTAGAGAGAAGAAAGAACCCATATACAGGAACTAAATGACCAAATCAGGACTTAAAATCAAATCTCCTTTCTTTCTACATTGATATTCTTTCTTAGGACACCATGCTATTGTTAATCTTATTTGATTTCTCCTCTGATGATAGTGTTTTAGATGAAATTACATTCCCTCTAAATCGTGGCTTTTCTATAATTTCCTAGTTCCTTCAGCTGGTATTGGTATGCTATTATCTCCAGTCCTTTTTCTATCTTGCCTTTCCACATCCTTCACCATTCTCTGGACTAGTTCCAGAATATCTATAGAAAACCTTCAAATGCTATTGAACTGAACACAACATACAGAAGACACCTGGGGGACTCTTTCACATTTGTGATTCTAAGCACTGTTTATTTGGAAGGAAATCATGAAGCACCTGGGGATATAGAGGCAGGATAAGGATCGATGAAGGTCAGTTTATCTTTATTGCTTTTAGTCCCTACATGGGAGAAACCAAACACCAATGATGCCAGGCTCTCAGAACATGGCTTCTGTGAATCCCCTCCTGGAGACAAACAAGTTGTTTTTGAGAGTTTTCTCAAGCGCAGCTTCCCCTACCCACACAGCACCATGAATATGGACTAATTACAAGTAAGGTCTAAAAATATTCCATTATGTGTTGACTGATTTACAACATTCTTTTCTTTTTCTTTCCTTTCTCATAATTGAGTATCAGCAGTGTGAGCTTTCATCTGTACAGATTATGTTCTTATTTGTACAAATTAACCTGTTGTTTCCAATTATTATATTTAGATAGAGGAGAAAAGTGACCTGTTAAGTTTCTCACTACATTTTTTCTTTCATCTAGAATATAAGCTTCTGGAGAGTAGGAACCATTTTTAAAATTTTTATTTCTTTATATTTTTATATTATTTTATTTAATATTTATTTTGTATGCCCAATGTCAGATTAACATAACTCAACAAGGACTTTTGCAGATTGATCACTGAAACCGACTACTTTATAAAATATTGTTTCTATGTAAATGTTTCATTCAACAATCAGTTTTTTAATGCTGACGATATGGTAGACTATTTAGATTACAGAGAGAAGAACAAAAGAATTCTTTTCAGGGAGCCTGTGTATAATAGCATTGTGTATGTATATAGTGTTAAAATTGGAGACAGGAAAATTTGAGTTCTGGGCTCTGAGATTCTAGACAGATTTCTTAACCTTTGTCTGCCTCATTTTCTTCTTCTGTAAAATGAGGATAATGATAATGTCTATTTCCTTGGGTCATTCTGAGGATCAAATGAGAAAATATTTGTAAAGCACTTGACAAAAATAATAGCATTGTAGAAATGCTAGTTTTTGTTTTTAACTGATTGATAGTGATGTACTGATTAATAGTACAGTACATCACTATACTGTAGACCTCTGATTCTTCTTTGGTTGTCTATATTGTACACTGAAAGCAAGGGTGCCCCTGTTTATTTTGTGCCATTAATGACTTGTGTGACTTTAAGCAATTCAAAACTTCCTTGACCTGAAGTTTCTCCCTCTAGAAAATAAATGATTTGAACTAGAACCCTTCTGTGGTTTACAATAAAGTCCATTTTTAAAAATTTGAACTTCTGTCTTCTAACATTCTGCAATCTAAGATCCTTGCCAATTCTAACTTTCTTTCTTCTAAGTCCCATCTA
The DNA here is from genome assembly GCA_023553655.1 of Myrmecobius fasciatus. Taxonomy (NCBI): domain Eukaryota; kingdom Metazoa; phylum Chordata; class Mammalia; order Dasyuromorphia; family Myrmecobiidae; genus Myrmecobius; species Myrmecobius fasciatus. Next base: position 574,995 of record JAJPUD010000511.1, read on the forward strand.
ACTCTTAAATTGTAAGTAGTTACTGGCTTTGATTCCATGATTTTATTTTCAGCATAGAATTTCAAAAACAGTGGTCAGTCAGATTAATCACAGAATTTCATTATGGGCCTTTCTGTAAAAACAAAACAAATCAAAACATTCAAACTCACAGTACTTAGGGATATGATGATGAATGTCACAGAATTCTTTGTTTATATAGGAGTCATCATGGGGTTTCTTTATAAAGCAAGATCCCACCAAGACACTTAGGATGGGATTCAGTCTGTTAAAAGTATTTTACATGCATTTTTTCATTATCACAGAAATTTTATTATATAAAATATCTGGTATCTTTGTAGGAAAAAGAGCTAAATCTGATTCTTTCAGAATTGGACGCATTTGGGACATAGATTAGACTTAAATTATTAAAAAGCGTATTTATTTTTCATCATAGGGCAAGTTGAATCAAGCAAATTACAAACATGCAGAGTATGTAGGAAAATTGTTTATGCTAAAAAAACACACTATTTTAAGTACTTTACAGAAGACAGAATATACTGGGAGTAATTTTGAATACAAAATGTTAGAACACAGAATATTAGAGCAGTAAAAGACCTTAGAGAAAATTCAATCCAGCTCTCTTTAAAGATGGGAGAAAATCTATAACCCAAAAGATATGTACTCCAGGTTATTATTTTCAGTTGGCTTTTGAGGTGTCCATTTTATAAGATAATATTCTTTGTATTAATCTTCCACTGGTTACTTGGTTGGTTTTCACAGATGTGTGAAATTGAAAAAAACGAAAAGAAGACCATTAAAATTTAAGGACCAAAGGAAGGTCTTTAATAACTGTGTGGACTTTCACTGGAGTATTTATGGAAAGATCATAAGAATTGTATTGAATGAGAAATTGTGAAAAAGTTTTTATCTGAATCAGGGAAATGAGCATCATTTATGCCCACAATATAATGTATCTGCTGAATCATCAAATATTAATTTCAAAGCATCTCCATAAGTGTTTGTGTTCACATGAGAACCTGCCAATATACATGTGCCTATGTATATGCATTTTTTTATGTGAAAATACCCATTACATGTTCTTATTACATACAGGCCATGGCCTCTTAGTACTCAAAATGGGGACAAATAGCTTTCTGAGGCTTCCATATGCTTTTAAATCAATTTTCTTCAATGAAGTTCTTTTCTTTTTTCTGCTCTGTTTTTTTAAAGAAATAATCCTGGGAAATAGTCACCTCAATTTCATTTCTCATCATCCATACTCTCTGAGATCAGCTTTTTTGGTTATAAGTGCTAGGATCATATAGAGAAAGGGAATATCCCTCTCAGCCTTGATGCCTCAGAATAGTATCGCCAGTTGCCCATTTCCAGAGATTGCATTAGTCAGTAGAACCTTAGTATGTGTGTAAGGCAAATGTTAAGGCTGTCTTCTTCCTGTTCCTCCTCTCCTTCCCTCCCTTCTCTTTCTACAATTATTTGTTTTCCTTTTCCTTGCTCTTCTCTTTTGTTATCGACTCTTCCTCTTCATCTCTTTTCTCCTCTTTCTTCTCTCAATTCTTTCTATCTTTCCTTTTTCCTACTCTTGATTTTGTCTTTTGATTTTCTTGATTTCCTTTTTCCCTTTATGTGGAAAATAGTGATATCATTGATATATATGATCCATGACATGAACTTTTGTGGGTTGCTCAGTGAAATGGACTATCTTACAAAATATTGTTTCTAGTGGATATTTGATTCAACAATTTTTTCTTTAGTGTTGACTATATGCTAAGCAATTTGTTATAAATTGGAAATACAAGACAAGACCAAAATAATTCTTGTTCTCAAGGAGTTTGCAATATACCTGGGGTGGCATATCTAGAAGTTAAGTAATATATATATATATATATATATGTATATGTATACATATATATTATATGTACATATTTGATTAATGCATATACATAATATTATACACACAAATATATATATATATATAGAGAGAGAGAGAGACATAGCTATATCTGTACATCATCTCTCTCTATTACTATATTTCAATCAAGCAATCTACCTATCATCTATTTATCTAATATCTGCTGATAGCTAGCTAGATGATCCAGTGTCATTTCCCTAATCTAGATACATGTAACTTGAAATGTATTCTAGATAAATTGAGCTACTTCTTGTTTCTTCTTTAGGACATTACATTTTAGGCCTCTATTCCTTTGTAATAGACATTTCCCTTAGTCTTCTTTTTTTCAAATCCAACTCTTAAACTTCCTATCTTCTCTTCAAATTGAGCTCCAATGTCTTTTGTTACAAAAAGCTTTTTTCTTATCCCCTAGCTGCTATAGTCTTCTCCAACTTCATTGGTCTATTGTAAGAAAATAGCTTTGTAAACTTTCTGTTGTTCTGGAAAAATGAATTGCAATCCTTACTGATGCTAATAACATTATCCTATCTAAAGAAATTTGAATAATTTGGGGAAGTGAGATTTCTTCTGCTTTTAAGACTGCAGGGTTTATGGGGTACATAATATTTCCTGAACTAAACTTGTTTTGTCTCATTCAGTTCAGAGAACTCTAATAGCTCATCTTTGACAAGATCAAACCTACATTCCTTATTTGTCATTCAAGGCTCATGGACTAATAAATTTAGATATGTAGGGAAACTTAGAGGCTTCTTCTTTCACATATGAGGAATCTCATGCCCAGAAGTTATAAATGATTTATCCAGAATCAGATACCAAGTTTTTCCAGATCCAATGATTCTTATCAACATTCTTCTCTTTTTCTTTATTCTGCTGCTAAAGTCTTCTATCTTCTTCCACTCTACTCACCGTTCTCCAAACATGTCCTTTGTTTTCTGGACTCTACTTTTGTTCCTATCTTTTCCTTTTTCTAGTTTTCTCTCCTTCAAGTATCTCTCTTCATCAAAATCTTTCCTATCCTTAAAAATCCAGATCTCAGTCTTTTTCAGGAAATTTCTGGACACTATTGCTCACAGTGATCTCTTAAGAATACCATTTCCTATGCCATTTAGAGTGTTTCCTGCCCCACTTGGCAATAAATGATTTTATAGTTGTTTTAAAGATTTTATGCATATTAATATTGTCACCTCAATTAAATTCTGGGATTCTCCAAGATAGGGACCATATGCTATGTAGCTCTCTGTCTCTCTGTTTTTTTTTTTTTTAACAATAGCAGTTGGAGGTATTTTGCACAATGTAGGTACTCAATAAAAATGTTTGGTTGATTGATATAAATAAACATGTAAACTTCCTCCAGAAATAGGATGCAACAAAATGTAATTAGAAGAGTAGTAGACTGGAGGCAGGAGTTAGGAATTACAATCTCTATTTTGACCTTGTTTATTTTTGTGATTTCAGGAAGTAGAGCTAGCATTCAAAGTTCTCATTTATAACATGGTGGTAAAGAGTTAAATCAATTTGCAAACTGTTTTGATAACTCATCACTAAGAATTCATCATTTTGAACATGCACCCCTAAAATGTGTATATTCACTAATTTAGTCCAGTACAATGCATGACATAATAGGTACTTAATGAATATTTGTTGACTTTTTAATTTGCAAACAACATATGTATGTGTATTTATAGGTACACACATATGTATTACTCTATCAATAACTGTGTACAAGAAAATTTTAAATATAATTTACCTCAAAATAAAAATTTAAAAGGATGGATATGATAAAGACAAAATAAGATTTGGCTAGAGAACCAATAGAGAATCACTGGAATTTATTGAGTAGGAGATTATGACATGGTTAGACCTGTGATTTAGGAAAATTACTTTGGCTACTGAGTAGAGGATGAATTGGAACAGTGAGAGATTTGGGGCATTGAGTCCACTTAGTAGATTTGCAATTATTCAGGAAAAAGGGCTTAACTAGGTTCAAAACTAAGTACAGAGAATATAAAAGGGGGAGAGAAGCTGGGAAGATAGAAATAGAAAAAAGAAAAGATTTGACAACTGATATGTCTGTGCTGAGTGACAGTAAAATGTTGAAAATAGTTTCAGGGTTGGAAACCTGAGTCATTGTAGGGATGCTAGTACTCTTTACAATAATATTAATGTTCAGAAGAGAGAAGGATTTGTGGGGAAAGATCATATCACAGATAATCTGTGATGCAGATTCCAACTCAGTTGTACTTGCTTATTCTATGCTACTCAGACTTTCTCGCCAAAAATACAATGAGGATTGACGGTAGTGTGGGTTTTATTGTCTATTTTTTCAGAGTTCACAAACTGAGGGGCATCTATGATAACCTGAAGTAATCTGTAGTGGAGAGAGGGGTGATCAAGGTGCTGGTCTCTGAGTATGGTGGAGGAGCTGAGAATTTTGCCTCCGAAGTTGTTGTGTATGAATGTGTGCCTACAATTAAGTTGTGACCACCCTGAGAGGCAAAAGCCCAACCATGGGAGGACAGAAGTAGAAGGAAATAGAGTTAAAGAATGTTGAGTTATAATGGGTGAAGAAGATACTGTTACAAGATCACAAATGGACAATTGAGAGAGTATGATATCCATGATTTTTATCCTTTCATTGGTTAATCACATTACCCTTGAGGTAATGCCAGATTGTCTTAAGGTCAAGATATACCTTAGAAACCACTTGTCTTATGTTCTCAAAAAGCCTTTTTTAACATTTGCTGTTCTAAGTCATTTCAATGTTAATATTATATTTTATTTTTGGACATCTTGTTTTCTAAACAATTCCTATATCTTCAACTACTATTTCTATTGGTATCTTCTATTCTCTTTGGAATCAGTGTGGTTCAGGCTTTTATTACTGCCCATCTATTTTGATAGTTTCCCAATATATCTTTCTCTTACTCCCTGCTATCTCCATTCCAAGCTATCCTTCTTATCAGTCCCCAAATAGTCTTTCTTACATAAAGATTGTATGATTCCATTCCTCCACTTCAAAAATCTTTCACTCCTTCCTATTGCCTTCTAAGTTCAACTTTCTTTGTTCATTCAGAATGTGTCATTTGCTAAAACTTCCTTCCATTTCTTTTATTTATTTTTTATTTTAAAGCTTTTTATTTTCAAAACATTTATAGATAGTTTTCAGCATTCACCCTTGTAAAACCTTGTGTTTCAATTTTTTTTTACTTCCTCTCTTTTCCCCATCCCCTCCCCAAGATGGCAAGTAATCCAATATGTGTTAAACATGTGCACTTCTATACATATTTCCACAATTATCATTCTGTACAAGAAAAATCAGATCAAAAACGAAAAAAAAATGAGAAAGAAAACAACAACAAAACGTGAAGATATTGTGTTGTGATCCACATTCAGTCCCCACAGCTCTCTCTCTCTGGGTACAGATGGCTCTCTCCATCACAAGACCATTTGTATTGGTCTGAATCACTTCTCTATTGAAAACAGCCACATCCATCAGAATTGATCATTGTTTAATCTTGCTTTTGTTATGTAAAATATTGTCTTGGTTCTACTCACTTCACCTAGCATCAGTTCATGTAAGTCTCTCCAGGTCTTTCTGAAATCATCCTGCTGATCGTTTCTTACAAAATAATAATATTCCATAACATTCATATAACATAGCTTATTCAGCCACTCTCCAACTGATGAGCATCCACTCTGTTTCCAGTTCTTTGCTACAACAAAAAGGGCAGCTGCAAACATTTTTTTACATGTGGGAGCTTTTCTTTTTTTTATAATCTCTTTGGGATAGTTGTCCGCCATTTCTAACACTTTTGTTTGTTATTGTCTACTCATTTTCACTCATGCCCATTTCTTTGTATCCCCTTTTTGGAATTTTATTTTTTTAAAGTTTCAAAAATTTTGTAAATTTAAGCATAAAATAAGAAAATGAAAAAAATACCATGTGCACAGCAGAACATGAAAATATTCAATATAAAGAAATACATTTCTGTTAATACACACACATATAAACAAATACTTCACATTGTTTTCAAAGCTGTCCAACTTTTCTTTGCTTCCTTGTGTATTTTTTTAGTTCTTTGTTGTGTACTTGTTATTTTATTTTCCTCTTCTTCCCTTTGCTCAACTCCAAAGGTTACAATTAGGCATGGATACACACACATACAAATACAGGTAAATTGATATCTATAAGCATATGTACTGATACACATATATGTAAAACTGGACTATGTTTATTTTCATTTGTCAAGTATCTTTCCAGAAGTAGATATCACCAAGTCTTTCCACTTTTCCCCAAAACAACCAGTTTATTATTTCCCTGAAATACTCCAACCCAATCACATTCTGAGAGATTGTCTAAGAAAGTTTCCTCTTACTTTTCTGCATTCCTTCTATTTTTGGCTGCATAGATTTTATTTATGCAAGAAAATTTTAATTTAAAGTATTAATTTTATCCATTTTACTCTTCAACAATGCTTCCATGATATAATACAGTTCAAAGTCTGATACTACCAAATCTGCCTGTTTTACATCTGTTTTTTCCTCCTTGTTTATTTGAAGTCCATGACCTTTTGGGATGACATTGCTTAAATAGATTAGTTAGGTTAAATTGTCTTGTTTTATTATATTGATTTTCCCTAACCCTAAAAGTAATTATTTTAACTGTTTAAATTTTACTTTATTTGTATGGAACTTTCTTGGCAGAGATACTTCACTGACTTGCCATTTCTTCAACTCATTTTATAGATAATAAAACTATGGTAAATGGATTTAAGTGACTTGCCCAGGATCATATAGGTAGAAAGTTTCTGGGCTAAATTTGAACTAAAGCCTTCCTGACTCCAGACATGGACCTTTATCTATTGTGCCATCTAATCACTTCATTTCCAGTCCTATCCCATATCACTTTTTCCTATGCTGTCCATGATCTAGTCAAAATGAACAACTCTAGGACTCCAGAAACTTCTCTATTTTTTTGTTAATTTTTAATGCTTTTATATGTATTAAATTTCTTTCCTTCCCTCTTGTTCTTAACCTTCAATTCATCCTTTAAAGAGCAAACCCAAAAATACTTCCACTATCAAACTTTCCACGCTTCTCCTCTCATCCACTCATCCTAGTAATACATTTTTCTCTTCTGACCTCATATTATACTTTTTTCCCCCTACAACTCTCTAATTCAGGGATTCTTATCCTTTTGTCAACCATCTGGTAAAGCTCCATGGTCCCTCCTCAGAATTATATTATTAAACAATGGAAATAAATGCTAAATTTCAGTTGGAAGTTAGTGAAAGTAGATTTTTCTTCCTTCTAACAAATTCACAGATATCCTAAAAAGTATCCATGAAGCTCCTGGACCTTTATTCTAAATAATGCTCTTGTGTACTAATGTTTATTATAGTTATCACTATCTTATTCCTCTAATAATTTGTAATGTTGTTAAGGATAGAATCTATCTGCTCAGTTCCCAACATGGTATTCTGCTTACAGGATGCACATAATAAATGTTTATGGTATGGTATTGTTTTGTTCAAACATTCTATGTCCTAAGTTCCCATATTCTATGTTTAAGCCATTGGTCTGATAGGTTCTAGTCCACTACATTCTAAGGTCCCTTCCAGCTTTGACATGCTGTGTTCTAAGGTCCTTTGCTTATAGGCTTTAATGGAACCGGCTTTCTTAGCAAAGTTACACTGTTGTGAGAAGCAAATGTCAACACTGAGGGTGGTTAAGGAACAGATCATTTTTCCCTCTAAATATGATTGTGTCTAATTCCACTCTTGGGCTTGTTAAAATGTCTCCCGCCACACAATTAGGTTATGACTGAGAAAATCAGTACAAAAATATGTGCTGAGCGGTGCAAGGAAACTTCATATAGAATTGACGGCTGTACTAAAGATGATACTGACCTCTTAAAAGGGATGTTTAGAGAGATGAGGAGAATGATAGCATTGTGTCACCACCATTAAAAAGAAAATCTTCCTTGACTTCAATAACAAAGGGGTGCCTTTAAGGAATACAGCCTCTGCTTTTATGAATCGAAGACTCAGAAATGTACTGCAATTTTTAGCAGTGGGAGACTCTGTCACCTTGATCTCTCAATTTAGAACTGGTGGCTGTCAAAGGAAATCAGCATCTCCACAAATTCCCAATGGGTTTTCATTTATAAAGTATAAAGACAGCCGTGGGACAATTGCCCTGATTTATGACATTAATGTGACATGAAAAGGGTAGTTGGTTACATTTTAAGGGTTGGAATCACGGGTGGGTAGAGGGATGCATATTTTCTTTCTATTGCCGATTATTCATCTCATGTTGAATCTATCTCAATAAAATCTCTTATAATTTTGTTTCACCCATGTAGCCACCATTAAAGCCCTGGTTCATGTAAAAGCCCTTCTGGATTACTGACAACGAATATGATTCTAAGTGTGTCATCCTGCTTGACCTCCTTGCAGCCTTTGACACTTCCATTATGCTTTTTTTTATGCTCTCTAGGTTCCCAAGACATTATTCCTTCCTGGTTCTCTTCCTATTGACTGTTCCTTTTCATTCTTTGCTGGATCTTCATCCAGGTCATACTCATTAATCACAGGCATCCCAAAGGACTCTGTCCTAAGTTCTCTTCTTATTTCCTTCTTTATTATTTCACTTAATGATGTTAAGAGCTTCCATGGATTCAATTATCACCTCAATGTTTACGATTCTGAAATCTACTTATCCAATTCAAACCCCTCTGCTGACCTCTAGTTTCACATCTCCAATTGCCTATTGGACACGTTGAACTCTACATCCCATAGACATCTCAATATCAACATTTTCAGAATTTAATTCATTATCTTTTTCAAACCTTTCCCTCTTTCTAACTTCCCTATCAATATTGAGGATAGCAACATATTCCTTGCCACTAAGCTGACTACCTAAGTATCACCCTCGATTCTTCATTTTTCTCCAATTCAATATATGCACTTCAGCCAAAAAAAAAAAGAAGAGAAATAAAGGGAAAAAAAAAACATTTTCCCCAAAGCATGTCTTATGATGTCATTCTCCTACTCCATAAATGTTACATTTAAGAATTCTGAAAAAAGCCTCATTTCTAAAATGTATAGAGATTTGATTGATTCAAATTTATAAGATTTCAAGCCATTCTCCAATTGATAAATAGTCAAAGGATATGAAGAGGCAATTTTCAGATGAAGAAATTATATGGAAAGGTGCTCTAAATCACTGTTGATCAATGAAATGCAAGTTAAGACAACTCTGAGATACCACTACATACCTCTTAGATTGATTAAAATGACAGGAAAAGATAATGACAAATGTTGGAGGGGATGCGGGAAAACTGGGACACTGATACATTGTTGGTGGAACTGTGAACAGATCCAACCATTCTGGAGAGCAATTTGGAATTATGCTCAAAAGTTATCAAACTGTGCATACCCTTTGACCCAGCAGTGTTTCTACTGGGCCTGTGTCCCAAAGAGATCCTAAAGAAGGTAAAGCGACCCACATGTGCAAAAATGTTTGTGGCAGCCCTTTTTGTAGTGGCTAAAAACTGGAAACTGAATGGATGCCCATCAATTGGAGAATGGCTGAATAAGTGATGGTATATGAATGTTATGGAATATTATTGTTCTATAAGAAATAATCAGGAGGATGATTTTTAGAGAAGCCTGGAGAGACTTACAGGAATTGATACTAAGTGAAAAGAGCAGAACCAGGAGATTATTGTTCACAACAACATTAGTATTATAGGACTATCAGTTCTGAAAAACATGATCTAGTTTACAGGTCCATCTGAATGTCTCTATTTATTTTCTACAGATTCATTAGGTTTTTATATTAATACTTTGTAACTTTAAACTATGTTTGATTTTGATATTTTTGTTTTGTTTTATTTTCCATCACATTTTCTTTTCTTTTTTGATGTGTCCTGTTTCATTGTGGGTATGAATGCTAAAACAGTTTGATTTTCTCATACCATCAATTACTGAAATATCTCTAATGATAATTGAAATATGCTCTTTAGGTGCAAAAGCTTTTACATATTTCCTTAGAATAATATATATTATTAAAATACAATAAAGGAGAAAATTAATGAATAGAATATGAAATCTATCATTCAACTGACAAAGAACTAAATTTGGGGAAATCATCTTGTTTCAAATTCATCTAGTCAGAGTTAAAAGCTCAGCATGAGTTTAATGTTAATTGAAACCCACATGCCTGTTGTCACAAAAATCAAACCATATCAAAATTATTGTAATTGTAATAGTATTGTAATTTACAACTCTAGAATCACATCTTGTGCATACACAAGCCATCTCTACGTTTCTAGTGTCTAGTATGGTGTCGAGTATTGTAGGTCATTAAAGAGCTCATTGGAATTAAATAGAAATATCACATTGTAGGATTTGAGCTAAAAGGAACCTTCAGGATGGTTTAGTACAAAGGAAGGGAATAAGCTTTTTTATAGTGGCTACTACGTGCTGGGAACTATGCTAAACATTTTTCTTTCCTTTTTTTTTTTTTTTAAACAAATTTTATCTCATTTGACCCTAACAATAGTATTGAGAGGTCATCATTATTATTCAATTGTTTCAGTCATATAAAACTCTTTGCAATCCCATTTGGGGTGTTCTTGGTCGAGATACCAGAATGGTTTCTTATTTCTTTCTCCAACTCATTTTACAGATGAGGAAACCAACTTTTCCAGGGTCACATACCTAGGAAGTGTCTGAGGCCATATTTGAACTCAAGTCTTTCTGATTCCAGACCTAGTGCGCTCTTCATTGTACTATCCAATTGTCTCACTGTGAGATAGGTGCTGCCATTATCTCAATTTTATAAATGAGGAATTCAGGTCAAGCAGAGGTCACATCTAAGGCAAGATCTGAACTCAAATTTCTTGGTCCCAGTCTTTATCCACTGAGCCAACAAATGCCTCTAATAATACAACCCCAAGCTCCTCATGTTACAAATAAAGAAAATGAGACCAAAAAGAAATGTGTCTTCTCTAAGGCCATGAAGAGGAAAATAAAAGTCAGAATTTGATTGGCTTTGTGGGTTTTAAATTCAATTTCTTATGTTACTTTATGCTGCCCTTTCAAAATGGAGCTTTTTTTTGTTTTGTTTTGTTTTTTTCTAGTTGGACTCAGGTGTTTTCCAGGTTTTCCCCTAATGGTAATCAAAGTTTTACCATCATAAAATTTCTGGTTATAGACTGATTCCAGCATTGGCAGATATTCTTGTGACCCAGAGGGCTTTCAACAGTGTATCTTCTATGTGGTCTCCAGATCGCATCAGAGCACTTTTGAATTTTGCTCACTTCCAGATGAAGCAGGGTTCTAAACTCTCATTAATGGCATTCTACTGTCTGTTAGATTTAATTGATGTCTGAGTTTTTCCCTTTTTACTTTAGCTGGGGAAACATCTGTCTTTTTTATCCATGAATAATGTCTCAAAAGGGTAGCAAACCTAAGAGATAAAATATCATAGTTATGAATTCTGATTTAATAAATGTGCTTTAGAGAGATGATTCATAGGATTTATGATTGGTTTCAATTGCTTTTCAAGAAACTCATGGTTCATTTCATTAAAAGTTTCAGTCAATGCCAGCTGATTAATTATCAATCCACTGTTAGTCTTTTGTTTAGTAAACACATGCAATTAATATGTTCAGATCTGCCATATAACAATCTTGCTGGTGTACAATTGATAATGGACCAAAAATTAGAATTTATAGCAGATAATTTTTCCCCTTACTATTTTTGATTTAGAAATGTTTTTGAGATCTTGGAATCCTTGCATAATAGAATTGAAGGAAAAAGGGACCCTTGATGTCATAATAAGATAGGAAATTGGCCAACCTCTGCTGACATACCTCCCATGCTGTGGAACTCACTGCCACTACCTCAAATGAAGGCTATTTCATTCTTGGACAGTTCCAATGGCTTAAAGTTCAATATATTTTTCTGAAGTATTATATTATTGGGCAATTATATGATTATATTATTGGGCCATGGGACCTAAGCAGTTGTTTGAAAGGGCCCTTTCATTAAGGACCTTTCACTTATGGAGGAAAGGATGTACATACAAAGAAATACAGTAAATGGAAGGTAAAACATTAAATGAGAAATAAAAAAACTTAGTCTTTTGCATAGCTTTGTTTCTAACTACCATAAATTTGGGAAGGCTACTTACTTCACTTCTCAGGGAATTAGTTTCTGCATTTTAAAATGAGAAGTGAAGACTAGGTAAATTCTAAAGTCTTATTCATTTCCAGCATTTTATGTTGTCTGACCTTCTTGGATCCATTTTGGTTTTTAAATTCTGTGGTCTTCATTGAATTTTCCATGTTCTAAGATGCCTTCCAGTTCTAGCATCCAATTTCCTACATTCTAACATTCTACATTCTAGGAACCCTTTCAGGTCTAACATTCTAATTCTGGGTCTTGAAATTCTATGGCCTAAGAACTTGACATTCTATGATTCTAATTCTAAGAACTAACTTTATTGACCAAAATTAGTTTTGTTTTCACGCACATTTTAATAGAAAGAATAAAGGACTTTGTGGTAGCACTTGAATTAATCAAAAGGGATTCACTGTACTGAGCAAATCTTTTTGATGAAAAGAAAGTTCATAAAGAATCTTTGGCATAGCGTTCACATAGCTGCCTTAATTGCAAAAGTCAATGGAAATGTACTCATTCTTAAAGAGATTAAGTGACTTAATAGGAGGAATAGATTAGTGGTTTTTTCCTTTGCAGTCTGAGAAGACTTTTGAGTTTTTCTTTTTTTTAAATCAAGTATGCGTCCCACAGAAATAAAAGAAGAAAGATACAGTTAATCGTTCACAAGCACGTCTCCTTGAGATATACTTACAATTTTTAGGAGTGCTGAAAGGCAGCACTCCACTCTGCTTATTAACTCTGTAGCAATGGGAAATGAGAAAGTGTGGTTAAAAAGAGGAACTAGATTCATGGTCAGAGGGGCTGGGTTGGAATGCTAGTTTTCTACTTCATCCTTTGTGTGACTTTGGACACTTTAGCTCTCTGGGCTCATGTTTCCTCATCTATTATGTGAAGGGGCTTGGACTGAATGACAGAAAAGCAACTTCTAACAGCCCATGATAGTTGGACTATCTATGTATCTATGTATCTATCTATGTATCTATGTATGTATCTATCTGTTTTTCTGTCTATTTATTTGTCTGTCTGTCCATCCATCTTTCTGCCTGTCTCTATGTCTACCTATCTATCTGTTTGTCTGTCTGTCCATCTGTTTGTCTTTCTGACTCTTTTCTCTGTGTATCTGTTATCCAACTCTATCTTTCTGTCTATTTGCCTATCTATCTGTCTGTATATCTATCTAAAGATATATGATGTGTGTATATATATTTATATATACATATATACACATCTATGTATATATTTGTTATTTTCATTTAGTATTTTTCAAACCTCTCTGACTCTTCATGACCTTTTTTTGGGTTTTCTTGGCAAAGATAATGGAGTAGATTCTCATTTCCTTCTTTGACTCATGCTACAGACAGGGAAATTGAGGCAAAGAGGGTGAAGTGATTTGCCTAGGATTGCAAAGCTAATGTCTGAAGTCAAATTTGAAATCAGGTCTTCCTGGCTGCAGGCTCAGCACTCTACTGAGCCATCTAGCTACCCTAAATATGTATGCACTACTAACTAATCTATACGTATGTGTATGTGCATATATATGTATTTATATAACTGTATATGCATTTTATTGTTTAGTCATTTTAATCATGCCCAACTCTTCATGACACCATTTGGAGTTTCTTGGCAAAGATAGTGAAAAAGTTTGCCATTTTCTTCTCCAACTCATTTTATGATTTAGGAAACTGAGGTAAACAGGATGAAGTGATTTCAGGGTCACATAGCTATTAAGTGCCTAAGGTCAAATTTGAATTCAGGTTTTCCTTAGTCTAGACCCAGCCCTCTAACTACTGAGCCATTCACTTGCCCCTTTATATGATTCTACACTAGTGTTTATACATATATATGTACAGATTTGTTACTGAAATATATATATGTATATATATATGCATACATATAGAATATTTATATGGTAGTATATATTATCAGCATCTAAATAGATATATATCAGTATATGTGAATATAAATAATATATGTATATATGAGTATACCTGTACATACCCATGCATTTATATGTATTTATTAGTGTGCATATGTGTAGCTATGTGTATACATGCATGTATATCTTTTCATCTCGCTCTCCATCTAGCTATCTTTTTCTGTCTCTCTTCTCATCTCTATCTATCTCTCTAGGCAAGCACTAAAACCTGGCAAACTTTTAGATTCTCTTCCATGTTGCTATTCTTGTTACCTTTGTCCCCTCCTCTCCCTTTTTAGTTTCTTTTTCAGTGTTGTATCCTTCATTAAAATATAAGCTCCTTGATGTCAGGGATTGTATTTTGTCTCTTTTTTTATCCTCAGAACTCAGCACAATGCCTGACCCATAGTAGGAACATAATAAGTGTTCATTGAATTGAATTGAATTGCTTATATTTATATTCCCAGCACTTAGCACAGTCCCTGGCCCATATAGCACATCCTTAGTAAATGCTTTTTGACTAACTTGGCAAAAGATTGGGGAAAGGAAGGCGAGGGACATTCTCCATCTGGAGAATTTTCTTGGGAGCATGAATTAAGATTCAAAATAGCATGACTAAGGAGCCGGGGTGGGTGGATGGGCTGATTGTAGGGTTTCTCTACAATGCCAAAAAACAGAGGGTTTCTAACTGAAATGTGACAGCTGCCCAATGAAGTGATGGAGGTTCAGTTCAGAAGATTTGCACCATAAGACAGGATACAGGGAATCAAATTGGAGGGTGGTAAGGCAATAAGTTTATTTGAGTGTCATAAACTCTGGCCTTTATGCCTTGCTTTTTGTCCTGGGTCTGGTCTATTTTACCCTGTCCTGAAGCTCAGAGCCCTTTTTTTCTCCACCCATCACACCATTAAAATTTTCCCAGATTCTATGGCATTTCTATGGGTTTGGAGTGGGTGAGAATTGAATAAAATATTATAAGTAGGATGTCTCTTAAGCCTCAGTTAATTTTATATTAGTGTAAGGTGATAGTGAATATCCAACTCATTGAACATCAAGTGTGTGGAAATTAGAGTGGTAGAGGACTGACTAAAATTAAAGAAGTATAAAATGCAAGCATATACACACATATGTGCAAACACACAGGCTTCAAATCCTGACTATTTTTCTCTTGCTGTTATTGTCACATATATTTGCTATTATCAAATTTTTGAGAGTCGGGTGACATCTTTGGGTGATTTGCCCACTGGTCACTCACTTGACTACTTAGAAATAATGTTATATTTATGGCTATATGTATACCTGGAGAAGAGAGAGAGAGAGAGAGAGAGAGAGAGAGAGAGAGAGAGAGAGAGAGAGAGAGAGAGAGAGAGAGAGAAGGAGGTAAGGAGGGAGGGAGGTAAAGGGAGAGAGAGAGACACAGAGAGAGACAGAGAGACAGAGACCTACAGAGACAGAGAGAGAGAGAGAGAGAGAGAGAGAGAGAGAGAGAGAGAGAGAGAGAGAGAGAGAGAGAAAGGAGGGAGAGAGAGACAGAGAGATGGGAGGAGGTAAACAGAAGGAGGGATGGGAGAAGGGAGGTAAGCAGAGAGGAAGGGAGACAGGGAGAGGCAGAGATACAGAGACACAGAAACAGAGATCTAAAAGCAGAGATAGAGTGAGACAGAAGGACCTTGCAAGGGCCAGAGTTTCTGTCTTGTGCCTGGCACCTTATCAGCCTGGGCTTAGAAGCTCAGTCACAGAGTTCCAGCTCTTTCTATCTATCAAGTGACAAAATGAAGCTATGAAAGATTATCTAAAGGGTACAGGGCTAGCAGTCCAGAGACCTGGATTTGAGTTTTAGGACTGACCCCTGCTAGTTGCGTGACTCTGGGCAAGTCACTTAATGTTTCTGAGATTTTGAGTCTTCATCTGTAAAAGGAAGATAATGATACTTGCTATTTCTACCTTAAAGGATGTATTGGGGAAAAATACTTTGTATGCTTTAAGGCATAATAACTATGGAAACTAAAATTATACTTATTATTGAGCAGCTGTGGAAGGTCAAAGGGAAATCAGATTAGGCCTCAAGACTTTCAGAAAGTAGGCCTAACAGTTTTTAAAACAAATTCCTACTTATCTTAACCCCTTCAAAGTACTTCTCCATGTATTTTGGAAGTACATGTAATACCAAGAGAAAGCACTCTAAATCCTAGATTCTTCAAATGAATAGAATTTCAGAGACCCTATATAACAACTGCCTAATCATTTTATTGAGGAGAGAACTGAGTCAGTGAACAAGCTTTTGTGAAAAATTTCTTAGACTATACTGACAGCTGGAACTACAAAGGACTTAACCAGGTCCTGACTTCTCAGTATGCACAGTTTAGTTGGGGAAACAAGCTGCCAACAAATCTGCAGTAGCAATATATACAGGATGTCTTATAACATATCCATCTTATGTCATTTCTTTGGATTTTGCCCAAAGCTTTACCCTACTGATATTTCACTGAGATGACTATAATTCAATGTGTTATATCTCTCCTTCTCAGTTTTGTGTGATTACACATTTGATCAGTATGACATTTATACCTCCTTCCAGTCACCCAAGCATAATCCTTATGGCCATCTTCTACAGACCTCCTTCTATCATGATATCTAATCATTAATGAATTCTCTTTGGTTCAGGCCATTCAACCAATTTTAACTTTACCTAGCTATACAGATGCCTGTGTTATCTTTTAGCCCATATAGCTCTACATTTCCTACTAGAATATCATGATATACTTTGTCAATATTGATACTCGGACTATTGCTGGGCTTTAAAGCTGACCATGGCTATCATCCCTTACACATTTCCTTGGCCAACAGAGATAATATTGTTGAAACTTCAAGAACTTCCCTGTTGAGCTCCACAATTATATTGAAGTAGAGTAAACAGAGCAAATATCAAATATCAAATCAAAATATTGAGAAAGTAAATGAAATTGAAAAGTTCCAGCAGAAGGCTTATCATTGGTAAGCTGAAATATGGATTATTCAATTTTATTTATTTTTTTACAGTCAACTTCTGGCTTCTAACCTCTCCTTCATGTAGGAAAATACAGGACTATATTTGGAGATGGGAATCCAAGGATTGAATTCAATTCTAGTATTGACACTAACCACAGACAGAGAGGGGGGGAGAAAGAAAGAGAAAGAGAGAGAGAGAGAGAGAGAGAGAGAGAGAGAGAGAGAGAGAGAGAGGAGAAGAAGAAGAAGAAGAGAGAAGAGAAGAGAAGAGAAGAGAAGAGAAGAGAAGAGAAGAGAAGAGAAGAGAAGAGAAGAGACAGAGACACTGAGAAAGTGGAGAGTTAAAGTCAGAGCCAGAGAGGGAGAAAGTAAAAAAAGAAAGAGTGAAAGAGACAGAGACAAAAAGACAGAAACTGAGAAACAGAGACAAAGAAAAAGACATGAATATTCTCTCTCTCTCTCTCTCTCTCTCTCTCTCTCTCTCTCTTTCTCTCTCTCTCTCTCACACACACACACACACTCACAGAATTTGAGGCAAATAAATTTGACCTAATTAACTTATGTCCCGTTCTGAATCCTTGAGGTTTTTGTTTTTGTTTTTGTTTTTTTTGGCTGTGTATTTTAAATGTTTTATAACTTATTTTCTCTCTTTTCTTTGCCTCTATCACTCCCACATTCTAATAGAGGCTCTTTCTCATAATACATGTAACTCAGGGCTCAAGAACATTTGTATAAAAGACCTTTTATTGGTGGAAAGAATGATTATTGAATGTTCCCCCGACTGCATGAAAGCTGAATTGATGAGTTTGGAAGGAGAGAGAGTCTTGTTCTTCTAGCTTCCAGCTTTGAAAAAGGAAGTACAGGGGTTCCAGGTTCTCTTTAAGAATAGTTAAATCAAAGTTAAGTAAGTTAAAAAATCATCCACATATTAGTCATCAGAATATTGATATCATATATATATATAATATATACTTATATATATGATAATACAAGCACATAATTCCTAGAATGGAAATCAATTGCAATCAAATAATTTGCAAGTGGGAAAACTAAGGTCCAGGAATCAGAAATGACTTATCCACAATCACACAATGAGCTTGCTGTAGAAATGGATTTTAGCCTTAAATGTGTCCCTCCTAACTTCTTATTTCCCCCACATACTATAGAGAGTTAGGCACCAAGTTAGATTTCACATAGAGAGTGATTACAACATAAAGAAAATATAAATCGGACTTTCTTCCTGGATTTGCACAGAAGTGGAAGCCAATATTTTGTGTTTGTCAGGAAGAATTTAAGGGAAAGGGGAGTCCAGAATATTTATAATCTACATGACTCACAGGGTCTGTTCCCTTATCAAATCATGCATACAACAAGTTGAAAAAGTGCCTAAAGAGCTCACCCCGAGGTCCTTTTTCCAGCATTAAAAAATTAGTAAAGTAATACTATGGTTAGATGGTCAGGTACTTCTAACCTAAAGAGGACTTTATTTGAAGACACATCTTGCTTATTATAATGTACAAATCCCCTCCCCCCTCAAATCTTTTCATCTCTTCCTCCTCTCCTCCCCTTCCCTCCAAGGTAACCATTTATGTAAACCATGGACCAAAAAGGAAGAGGAAATACCAGGGGTTGTATTGTAGGAGTATGGCAATGGAAGTTAGGGTGGGACAACGAAACCAGAATTAGGTCTGAAAGGACAGCAGAGACGAGTGGCCTTGCTGTTAGACAGTGACTCAAATAAACACTGGTTAGCAGCAGGAAATTCCTCCTTTAAACTCATGAAAATGAGAAAAATTTGTCTGCAGACACAAAAGGAGGGTTGTCTGATGGGATAATCTAGAATGGGAATATTGCATTAACTTTTGGAATGGAGGGACATGTGTACTCATAGGATGGTAGCTGGTATGGGAAGCGACTGGAGACTCTGGAGGCAGATGTACTGAAGGAAGTAAGATATTTAGCAAAAGAAAAGAATATGAAGCAGGGAGAAGAGGTCTTGTGAATCAATGTTCCAAGGATCATCATAGGAAAGAAAGCTTATTAAACTTGTTTTCTGTCACCAGAGGGAAGAATTAAGAGCAATGGAAGAAGCAACAGGATATAGTGAATAAAGGTAAACCTGGAGACAGGAAGATTTGGGATGGGACTGTAGTCTGATGGGAAGAGCACTAGATTGGGGGGGGAGTCAAAGGATGTGGGTTTAAATGCTGGCTCTATTGATCACTGTGTATTTTGGACAAGTCACAATCTTTTTTTTTTATTTTATTTTATTTGCAAAAACATATGTATGGGTAATTCTTCACTATTAGCCCTTACATAGCTTTCTGTTACAAATTTTTCCCCCCAACTCCCCACCCCTCCCCTAGATGGCAGGATATCCACTACATGTTAATTATGTTAAAATACCTGGCAAATCGAATATATGCATACATATTTCCAAACTTATCATTGTTGTGCAAGAAAAATCGTATCTACACAAAAGACATATCAGATAAAGGAATCACAATGTAAGCAAACATCAATCCAGAGTATGAGAATGTTATGTTGTGGTCCACATTTCACATCCCTCTCTCTGGGTGTATATGGCTTTCTTCAGTGAACAATTGGAAGTGGTTTGAAACATTTCAGTGTTGAAGAGAGCCATGTCCATCAGAATTGATCGTCATATAGTATTGTTGTTGCCATGTATAATGATCTCCTGGTTCTGCTCATTTCACTCAGCATCAGTTCATGCAAGTCTCTCCAGGCCTCTCTGAAATTGTCCTGCTGATCATTTCTTACAGAACAATAATATTCCATAATATTCATATACCATAATTTATTCAGCCATTCTCCAATTGAAGGGCATCTATTCAGTTTCCAGTTTCTAGCCACTATAAAAAGGGCTGCCACAAACATTCTTGCACATGTGGGGCCCGTTCCCTCCTTTATGATTTCTTTGGGATATAAGCCCAATAGAAATGCTGCTGGTTCAAAGGGTATGCACAGTTTGATAACTTTTTGAGCATAGCTCCAAATTGTTCTCCAGAATGGCTATATCCGTTCACAGCTCCACCAACAATGCATCAGTGTCCCAGCCCTCCCACAACCCCTCCAACATTCATCATTAACTTTTCCTGTCATTTTAGCCAATCTGACAGATGTGAAGTGGTACCTCAGGGTTGTCTTGATTTGCATTTCTCTGATCAATAGTGATTTGGAGCACCTTTTTCATGTGACTACAAATAGTTTTAATTTCATCCTCTGAAAATTGTCTGTTCATATCCTTTGACCACTTATTGATTGGACAATGGCTTGAATTTTTATAATTATGAGACAATTATCTATATATTTTAGAGCTGAGACCTTTATATATCAGAACCCTTAAATGTAAAGATGATTTCCCAATTTATTGCTTCCCTCCTAATCTTGACTGCATTGGTTTTGTTGGTACAAAAACTTTTAAACTTAATATAGTCAAAGTTATCTATCTGGTTTTCAATTAAGAGTTCCACTTCTTCTTTGGACATAAATTTATTCCATCTCCACAGGTCTGAGAGGTAAAGTATATTACATTCCTCTTATTTACTTATAGTATCACTCTTTATATCCAGAACCCATTTAGATCTTATCTTGGTATGTGGTGTTAGATGTGGGCCAAGCCCTAATTTATTCCACACTAGTTTCCAATTTTCCCAGCAGTTTTTGTCAAATAATGACTACTTATCCCAGAAGCTGGGGTCTTTTGGTTTATCAAAGACTAAATTGCTATAGTTATTGCCTAGTTTGTCTTGTGATTCTATCCTATTCCACTGATCGACTACTCTATTTCTTAGCCAGTACCAAATGGTTTTGATGACCGCTGCTTTGTTATATAGTTTTAGATCTGGTACAGCAAGGCCACCATCATCAGCCTTTTTTTTCATTAATTCTTTTGAAACTCTTGACCTTTTGTTCTTCCAAATGAATTTTGCTACTATTTTTTCTAGATCTGTAAGATAATTTCTTGGGAGTTTAATTGGTATAGCACTAAATAAGTAAATTAGTTTGGGTAGTATTGTCATTTTTATTATATTCGCTCGGCCTACCCATGAGCATTTTAAGTTTTTCCAATTGACTAGGTCTGATTTTATTTGTGTGGAAAGTGTTTCGTAGTTTAGTTCATATAGTTCCTGCAAGTCACAATCTTTTAGTATATTTCATCGGCGAAATGAGAAGTTTCAACGGCATGGTCTCTAAGATTTTTTCCAGTTCTAAATCTATCATTCCTATAATCTGTGATACTTAGCAGCTGTTTGATTCTGGGTCAGCTACTTAATCCTCTAAGACTAAGTTTCCTCAACTGGAAAAGGAAGGATCACTACTTGATGGCCTCTAAGGTCCCTTTCAGTGCCAAATCTAGAACCTAAAACTTTCAGGAAGGCAGATTTTCATTCAATATGGTTTTAAAGTCAGCTAGATGGCACAATGAGCTTTGGGCCTGGAGTTAGGAAAACCAGCATTCAAATCCAGCCTCAGATGCTTGAAGCTGAATGGCAAGAAGAGATACTACTTAATACTAAGTAATTATAACACAAACACACACTTGGGGAGAACAAAAATATGTTAGAAAATATGACTCAAAAATGGGGGGGGGCATAAAAACACATCCAGATTTCACTTCAAGCATATATGGAGAGCTGGAAGAATTTTGCAGTTACATGCTTAGCATGTCCAAAGCCTGGATTTCTGTTGAATGCAGGTTGCTCTTCCTCCTGCAGTAGGAAATAAAGGGGGTTAAGAAACTCTTCCCCATTCTCCAGGTGATCTAGAACAATACACTGTCCTTTTTTAAAATGTAATTAGCATTTTAATGTCAAAATGAAAAGGGTTGAGTATTAGGGGAAGAGGAAGACTCTGATTTGTGCCAGGAAACTGGAGAGTAACAGAATGTGATGGAGGAGAAAGGGTGAGAATGATTGGAAAACACTTGGGTTGAAGTGATAAATATAAGGCTTTTTTTTCTTAAAGGGATGGGGCCAGACACTTTTAAGAGGAAACTGCTTCCAATCTAAGGGAGAATGCTGTGGCAGTTGAGAGATACCCAGTGTGAATCAGAATAGATGGCAGCTAGTGGCGATTGATTAGTTCCTGATGGTTAGTACTACAGCATTTATCCACTGACATAACAGTAACATTTGAGATATTTGCTAACTTCCCTTGGCATATATCTAGGATGTGAGGGAGGCTTTCAGAAGGCATGTCAAACAGGATAACTACTAGGAGAATCTGATTTTTATAATCTGGTACTGCTCCCCCCTCTTGCAGTCAATCAGTTAATAAATATTTATTAAGTGCTGTTATGTGCCAGACACTTTGCTAACTATTGGAGATACAAAGAAAAGAAAAAAAAATAGTCCCTAATCTCAAGGAGCTCACACTCAATCATTATGTACAAACAAGATCATAAAAGAAACAATAAAAATAATCAACAGAAAGAAGGCATTAGAATTTAAGTTTGGGAAAGGCTTCCTGTAGAAGGTAGGATTTTAGCAAGGATTTTGAAGTCAGAACAGCCAAGAGGTAGACAATAGAGGAACAGTCTTCTAGGTATGGGAGACAGCTAGTTAAAATTCCAGGAGCCAGGAGATGGAGTTTCTTGCTGACTCCCAGAAATTGTTCTAATTTTGAGAGTTTTGAGATGGGGGTGGTGTGGGAGGGGAGAGAGGGAGAAGAGAGAACAAATTCTTGTTACCTAAGGAAAAGAAACACAAAATTTCCTCCTTCTGACCACAATTTTACCTGAAACATTGGACTTCTATGATTATTTAAAAATTATATAGGATTATCTTTAACTCTTTACTGTCTTGCAGATCATATCTAGTTTGTTATCTATAGATATGCTTTTCCATCCCACATATATAACAAATATTTATTAAGTTCTCATTAAGCATATAATTTACATTAGCTAGGAGGTCAGTGATAAAAATAAAATACATGCAAGATATAAAATATATGTGTGTATGCAATTTGCATGTGAGATATATGTAAGATAAATGCAAGAGGAAGACGCACTCATCATGGAAAAAAATCTGGGAACTTGAGGGAGAGGCATGATATACAGCATTTGAGTGAAGATCAGTGATGGTAGAAACATAAGCAATATTGTTGTCCCAGTATAATACAGACCATCTTGAAATACAGAGTCAATAAATCTAGATTTTTGGGAAAAGATACTAAGACTATATTAGCCATTATTCTGTAGCTATGAAGGATTTCAGTTATACAGATTTTTTGGAGGGGGTGAGGGGAGAGGAAGTTCTTTCTTCAAAGCAGAAGACTAATAATTTGTTAACTGGCCTTAGTCATAATTTAAAATTTCAAGAGATGGAGAAACTAATATGGGGGAATTTTTAGTCTGCATCCGATTCTCATCAACAAGGGGGAACTAGCTGCTGAAGAGAAAATCATGGGACCTCCATAGAGATGGCATGGCCATTCTATCTTAAAATTTTCAAAAGGAAAAAAAAAACAATTTGGGTAAAAACAGTAAATTTGTGACTGGTAGAGAAATAGGCTAAAAGTCACAAATTATCTACCTTGTCCTTTCTGTCCTGCTCCAAAAGTTAGATTTACATGAACATATAATTTACATATAGTTCTACATATTTTTGTTTTAAATGTTTTGTTTTACATATGTGTTGATTTACAATTAATTAGTATAGTAAAAGTGGAAAGAAATGGAAAGGAATTTTCTAACCCCAAATCAAGGGATAGGTGGACTAGGAAAAATAATTGAATAGGCAGGAGCAAAAGAATTTAAAAAATATACTTAAGGAGTAGGCCTTCTCTAATTATGAACACCATGAATATAAATCACACATAAAAGAAATAGACTATGGAACTATGGGCTAAAAGATCTATCTCCCTTCTATAATCACTGCTTTTGTTTACACTATTGTGGTCATCCTGAATATTGCTTTCCTTGTACTACTTACTCTGTCTTCATCTATTCATACAAGTCTTCCTATGTTTCTCAGAAACCCTCCTATTTATTGTAATAACTAAATTATGTTCTATGCATTCCCATACCACAATTAGTCCAGTCTTTTCCTATTTTTTTCCTTTACTACAAAACCCACTACTTTAAATATTTTGGTTTATATGGCACCCACTACTTTAAATATTCTAGTTTATATGGGACCTTTCCTTCTGTGTTTAACCTCATTAAAAACAGATGTAATAAGATGATTTTAGGGTCTATAAGTATGAATAGTTTAGTGAATTTTGTTACATAATTCCCTTTTCCCACTAGAATTGTTGGACTTATTTACATTTTCTCAAAAGCACATCGTTGTGCCCATCTTTCCACACCCAGGGCAATTTGGACTATTTCTATCTTATAATCTTTTTCACTTTAAGGACTCAGCATTGTTTTAATTTTACATTTCTGTTAACAATTTAGAACAAATTTCCATGCCTAAGTAGAAAGAAATATATTTCTTGAAGTACTTATTTTATTCTAAACATAATGTTCCTTCTTTGCCATGCTCAGATGTACCAGGAAAAATAAACAACTCTTATTTATTGGTCTTTTTTTAAGGTATGAAACTTATGTATGACAGGCTGCCCCTGCTCTCCCCCTTTCCTTTATCTTTTCTGAAATTCTGTGGAATATTTTATTCTAGAATTGTTAAAGTTGTAAATATCCAGCCCTGACAATCCCATGCCATGTTGAGAATCTGATTCAAGGTCCAAATGATGTCCTCTTTAGAAAGGAAGAAAAGCAAGAAAACCAAAATAAGACTGAGAAGGAGAGCTGTAGAGCCAAAACTGGCAAAAAGAAAAATGAAAGGAAGAGAAATGAAATGGCAGGGGCTGAAAAATCCCTGGACTTCAGATGAGGGAAGGACTTACTGTCTTATGACTTGGGCAAAGTCCAGGAGGAGGACTTTTCCACCAGTCAGGATGAAGTCCAAGCATCAAATGATTTAATGACTTCCAAGTGGCCAGAGTTCTCATTCTTTTCCTGTCATGGCCTGAACATCATTGTATCTGAAGCCAGTCATTGGCTTTGTTTTGAACACTGGCTTACCATATTTTTTCTACTAACAGCGATTATCTTAGAAAGACAGGTGAGAATCAACAGCTGGGGTGCATCAAAATTGATGATATAATTGATGATGAATGAAAGGTACATTCCAATACATGGGAAGAAAAACCAAGAGTGGGAACTGTCAAATCAATCACTTAATAAGAATATATTGAGTTTGTATTGTGTGTATCAGGTATAGTATTAATTACTGGATATATAAAAAAGACAAAATCAAAGTCCTTGTTCTCAGGAAGCCCATATGCTAATGAAAGTCAGAACATGGCAAAGGAAGGAATAATTTATTTATTAAGTGACTACTATGTGCTGTACACTATGCTAAGTACTTTAGAAAGATTATTTCATTTGATTTACGCAATGATCCTGGAAGGAAGTGATATTATTTTCCCCATTTTACAGTAAAGAAAATTGAGGGAAGATAGAGGTTAAATGAGATGCCCAGGATCACCTAGCTTGTCTGAGTTAGAGACCACATGAAAACTCTGTTTTCCTGATTGTAGACCCAGTGCTACTTAGCTACCTCTGCAAAGGGAACTGGGAGTAGGCTAAACCCTATTGGTAAGGGAGTGAGGAACATCCTGGCAATTGAATGAGATTCTGATTCCATCAGCATTCCAGACCCCATTCTTCCTGTCCTTAAAGGGAAAGTGCTAACAAATAACAAATATATGAGTATAGATGGATAAGCCAAGGTAGACATGAAATCTCTTCTAGCACTCAATAAAAGAGCAAAGTCAAAGCTTCCAACACTCTCCCTTCATTGGTTATGAATCAGGTCTATAGAAATCAACAACAAAAAAAAAAAATAACCCATGTCCTAAGCATGCACGGGGATTGTGTAGGATTGAATGGTTAAGGAGATCATTAGCAAAAGACAGTAACTGGGGACACACCTGATAGGGAATTGAGAAGAGTTGTCATTGATGACAGTTTACTATCTACGATCAACCCCTGTCTCGACAGGAGGTATAAATTTGAATTTGATATTCCACAGACTTCTACATCCCTGATGTACACAAGCATCGGTTCCTTGGAATGTGAACAGGCTTTGTAGCCATCTGCAGCAGGGATCGATGGGACCTAGTGTTCTTCCATCACTGATTAGGCCCATCATCCTAGTGTCCTTTCACCAAGACAAGCCTGGGAGTCCTTCCTGGAAGCTATGGTCTAGCCATTGCTGGGGACAAGCCAGACACTCTGGCATGAAGAGCTGGGATGAGACAAGAGTGGGATTTGTGCATTCTGTCCAAAAAGCATATTGTAAACCTCTCACTTTAAACAACACCTGCTAGACAGAATCAATTTTGAATTGACTTTTAGCTGGGTCTCAGACACAGTGTAATTCATGTCTGAGTGTTTATAAAGGCCATTGACTGTCTTATAAATGATTTAAACACTCACCTTGTGGCAGAGTAGAGTCCTATCCATCACGATGTCTTTGCGACAATGCACAGGTGCAGAAATGAGTTGGTGGGGGATCAGACACCAAACCTTTGCCAGCCTGCCCACTGGCGGTCTGCAGAGGCTAGAATCGAGAGGCAACAGATCTGCAGAAGCTGAAGGATTTCTACTCATATGTTACGCTGATGAGTTTTCATCATTAGACTTTCTTGCCTGCACTTGGGAAGGTAGATCAAGGAAGACAGAAATAGAACTACCTGACTGCTACTTTCAAACCAAGCTTACCACAAGGTAGAAGGATATAGGGGAAGAGAGACAGGATTTAGAACAAAGGAGCTGAGTTCAGATGATGACTCTACTACTAACTACCTGGGAGATCCTGGGGATGGATCAATGAAACTCTTTTGGTCTCCATTTTTCTTGCTGTTGTTTTAATCTATAAAATAAGGAAAGTGGACCAGGTGACGTCAGCTTCCAGTCTTAAATACTATGATTCTATAATATGAATAGTACAGCACAGCATGGGGTAGCTAGATAGCATAGTGGACAAAGCATTGGACTTGGAATTAGGAAGAAAATTCTTCAGGAATTAAAATCAAGCCTCAGATACTTATTAGCTGTGTGGTCCTGGGCAAGTCACTTTACCCTGTTTGACTCAATTTTTTTATCTATAAAATAATCTGGAGAAAGAAATGGAAAACTACTCCTGTATCTTTGCCAAGAAAACCCCAAATGTAGTCCTGAAGTTTAAACATAATGGAAATGACTGAACAATAATTATAGCATTTTGCCATTTCAGAAGTGCAGGAATCAGTAAAATGTCCTGGAAGAACCACATCAGCTTTAGAATCAGATAAATGAAGATCAGAGCCTAGCGTGGCCATATATTACCTGCATTTTGGGGGGTAAGTCACTTATCCAGGCCCCAGGTTCGTCTTCTATGAAATAAGTAAAATGAGATGACCTTGAAATCTTTCCTTCTTCCACATCAGAGGTTCTAAATTTCATCCTTGTATATAAGTTTTGGAGGCTTTGGCAATCTGGGGAAGGCTATGGACCCTATCTCAGAATGGAATTTTTAAATGCATAGAAAGATTACCAAAGGAATGAGAATTTCTTAAGCTCCTATTTTGTGGAAGGCACTGTACTAAATGCCTTACAGATATTATCTCATTTTGTCAAAGAAAACCAATTTATGCTGAAACATAATTATAAAAAAAAATTGGGTTAACATCCCCAGTAAAGAAACTGTATTCTAAATCAATAATCCTATAACTGAGAGACATGATTTTGGCTAAGTCCCTTCACTTCTCTGAGGTTCTTTATGTTCATCTGAGAAGTGGTCATCACAATTCCTGTGCTGTGAGTCTCCCAGGACTGGTGTAAAAATCAAGTTAACCTAATGGATGTGGAGTAATTTGTGTACCATTAAGAGCTATAAAAAAATCAAACAAAAAAAAATAAACCATTATCCAATCTATTCTTAACTCACACCCAGGGATCTGTGGACTTCCACATGAAGAAGCTAGATAGGTGAAATGTTTTGACAGCAATAAGCAAATATTCCAGATCTCTAAGCAGGGGAATATATTTATAATCATAGAAATAGGGACTAGACTTACAAATTTTTTAATGTTTTTGTTGATATAGGATTCAGGTTCTTAAACTGTGTTTTGCGACCTCATATGGGGTCTCGTAATTGGATGTGGGATCATGAAATTATGATTTATTATCTGTAAATATTGGATTTATATATGTATACACATATACATACATATACATGTACATACATATATGTATATATACATATATCTGTATATGTGTGTATATATACACATATATCTGTATATGTGTATATATATATATTTATGTATGTATACATACATATGTATGTGTGTATATATATATACATATACATATATATATATATATATATATATATATATATATATATATATATATATATATATATATATACCCAGGGTCATGTAAGAATTTCTCAGGCCAAAAGGGGTCAGGAGTAGAAAAAAGTTTAAGAAACCCTGATATAGGGAATTCTACCAAAATATGAATGTGTGCTACACTGGATATGGTCAAATGTGATAGAACAAGAAGATCAGATTAGATTATTGCTCAGAGTCCTGCCTCTGTATGTATGTGTAAAGGAAGGAAGGAAGGGAAGGAAGAGAGCCTGGGATAGCTCAGCCACATTTGCTTTGTCTGTTTGTGTATTCTTTATGGGAACCATTAGGCATATGGCGGGTTGTGTTGTAGTCGTCAGCCAGAGAGAGCCGGTTTCATCAAAGCCAGTTCAGTCTAAACCCCAAGGAGTACCATGGTATCCTACACAGCTTTTGGAGAGGGAATTGTCATATGGAGCAGTGTTCTGGCTGCCATCTGCTTTGGGAGCAGGACTAAGGAGAATACTAGGCTGCTACAGAAATGCCCCACAAGGGGCCAGGGACAGGTCTGTGATGACCCTGAACAGTGAAACACACCATGAAAAATTGTATCAGAGAGCCAGTTGTACCTACCAGTACCAAGGAATGCCAGCCAGCATGTGAGGTGAACACAGAGAAGCCCTGAGGCAGGATTGAGCATGGATGCCCAATTATCTTTGAAGCCAAAGAAGATTTGGGTTATAGTTCCAACTCTTACCCACCATGATGACTGTTTGATCATGGGTAAGTTACTCAAGCCCTTGGGCAAGGCAAAGATTTTAAGTTAAAGATGAGTTGCCAATCTGCATTGCTAGAGTGTTTTTATATCTGCAATGACCCAGACAAATTAAATCATTGTTCTATAATAAAGATCCAAGTAAGGAAACTTGTTCTGTTATTTCAGGCTCTGTTATTATCACCTTAGAGTCAGCTAGAGCAGAAGTATCAAAGACAACTCTTCTAAGTGTGAGGAACCATTTCAAAATGTAATTGTTACATTTAACAGTTAATGCAATATGTGGTTTTTGGAGTCAATGTACAAATAGCAGGAATGGATCCATACATAAATTAATAACTGCCTCTTTGTATTTTAGTCTGATGTCACTGGTCTTGAATTCTGAGAGGTCAATTATACAGTCACACTGTCAGTGTGTGTTGGTGAGAGGTGGGCGTGAGGTGTTCATATGAGAAGGACTTGACTTCAAATATTTCCATATGTAGGAAGTCTATAATTCTATCTACTACACTATATTGCTTCTCTTATTTAGAGACACTCAAATAGCTTAAAGCTGATGTGGATAAAAACTCTTTTTTTTTAAAAGTATTTTTTTAGTATTTAAGTATAAAGTATACTTAATTTATACTTATATTTAAGTATAAAGTATAAGTATAAAGTATAAAGTATTAAGTATAAAAGTATTTAAAAGATTTTTAAAAGTCTTCTGCTGGAACCATTTGTAGGTCATTCATACATTATTAAATACATGGACTTAAATTCCTTTGACTTTTTCCAAACTGTGAGATATAAAGTTCTTTTTTCACTTCTAGAGTCCTTTAAGACACTATTTTTAGTTTTATTTTAATTTTAATTTTTTTCTTTCTTTCCCAAGCTTCTTAACTCTGTTTCTCTCCCTTTTTTATTTCACTCTGGTTCTCTTTGTTCTTATAGACACTTGGGACATTCAAGCCCCTACCCTTTTTCTGATTGAGAATTACTGGGGACGATCTGGAATCACTAGGGTGAATCTGAAACAGGTGCTGCCCAGTCCCACTTATGCAGGTCACTTGGCCCTATTAGTTTTTTTTTCCCTGAGGCAATTGGGGTTAAGTGACTTGCCCAGGGTCACACAGGTAGGACGTATTAAGTGTCTGAGATCAGATTTGAACTCAGATCCTCTTGACTTCAGGGCTGGTACTTTATCCACTGTGCCACTAACTGCGCCAGCCCTAATAGTTTTACTGTTTTATAATACACAATCATATATTCAAAGTGTTCCTCATAGATTGTTTTTTCAGTTTTAAAATATTGACGAGCTCACATTTCCAATATGGGGTATTTCTCCAAGACTTCTATGAAGAGTATGCATTTTACAACTGTTATTCATTGACTAGGCTTTCCCTTCCTGGCTCTCCTTACAAAATAACAATAATAATAATCTAGATTTTGTCCCAAACCAGAAGAATTAATTTCTTTTTTTTGAATTAATAACCTTAGTACAATAAAAGCTCAGAATAAAATCCAGAGAGATGTTTAAAAGCAATTTTAGGTGTGGTTTGTGTCTAGGCTTCCTCAAATATGGGTAACAGGGCCCTCTCCAGCCAAGACCCTTTCCACTTAAAATATTGTATATTCATTCTATGTTCTAATAACTTATGCTCTAATATCCTTTCCAAATCTAATGTTCTCTGCTCTGAGGTCCCTTCAGGCTCCCTCATTCTGTGTTCAAATGTAAAATATGGACCTTAGATGCAAAACAGATTTTATTTCTTCCATCACAGAAAATGCATAAAATACAAAGGGCTCAAGGGTGTGCATGAATATATACAAGAGCCATAAAATATTCAAATAATCTTTTATATTCAGACTTCTCTTGGAAAGTAAGATACTTTGTGGGATGACTGAATAAATAATCCTCATTCACCTTAGACCTATAGAATTCATAGCAGTACCATGAGGAGTTGGCAATGTCCAGTTTCCTCATCTCAATTCTTTAGACTTTTAAATTCAGGGTGATGCTGTTGGCAATTTTCTCTTCTTCTGAGAAGGGAGATGCAAAGGAAATCTTCCTTTAGAAGGCTGGTGCCCAATTAAATAACTCTTCAATTTAGCATATTTTATATTAAAGGAATTCTAAGACTGGACACATCCATTTTCAAGATTGGTGATTTCTAATCTTCACTGAGAAAAATTTAGTATTTCCTATGAGATGAATCCTAAGATTGGAGATATCCATTCTCAGAATTTGTGGTATATAACCTTTACTGAGGAAAAACTTAGTATTTCCTCTGAAATAAACTCTAAGATTGGAGACAGACATTCTCAGGATTGTGGCCTCTGATCTTCACTCAGAAAAATAGAAAAATAAATACAAGGGCAACAGACAAGCAGGAAGTAGAGATCCAGAAATTCAAGTCTCAGTATTGCTGAGTCTATTTGCTATATGCTTACCCTCTTGAAAGTCACCATTTTCTACATATGGGGGCAAGGGAAGAGAAATCCCTTCTCCATTTTGATATTTTATTGTGCAGAAGTCAAAAACAGAAAAAAAATATGAAAAATACAATAAAAAAGAGACAATGTAGTCACTGAATTGAAAAACAATGTGGTTCTTCCAACAGTTGTCCATCTTCCTGGACCTTGGTCAAACGCATATCAGCAGGCAGCATAAGGTACTGAGAACCAATTAGAATCAACCTATATCCTCTCAGCAAGGGACTAGGGCACAAATATTTCCACCCAGGGAGAGGGTGGTATCTAAATTCATGGTAAGTATTGATTTCAACAGAGTTTTTCACTTTATAATCTCATCAAGTTGACTATAGAGGCTCATCCAATTGGGAGGCCCTGATCATTTCTCTGAATACTATAGAGGAAAGGCTTCATGTCCATCCATTAATCAAGGAATAGCACCTCCATAATGTCTTAGAACACATAGGGAACTTATGAACCAAACTAGCTAAGATAATTCTAAGATCGTGTTGTAATTCTACAGTAAACGGTTTGAGGAAATGTTAAGAGGCAAAGTCTGATTGAAACAACCTGTGTGAATGGATCTGAAAGGCAAGGTTTTTGTTTTGTTATTGTAGTATAAGAAAGACTGACTAGGATTGATATGGTTTGGGAGATTGTCTTTATATAAGTGCAAGAGTTTTTCACCTGGAGAAGAGAAGACTTAAAAACAATAGTTTGATGTCTAGTTATCAGAAAGGCAGTTATGGAGAATAAGGATTAGACTGATTTCACATAACTCCATAAAGATTAATGAGTGGAAATGATTGGGAGGCTGATATCACCTCAATATAATGGAGGAACTTTTAAAAAAATGAAAACCACCCAAAAATGAAATAAACTACTCTGTTAGATGGGAGGTGCCCAACACTGGAGATATTCAAACAGGGGATATAACTCTAAAGAGAATTCCTAAATTAAGGAACAGTTGATAATGATGAATTCTAGTCTGCCACCCTCCCTTCCTCAATGTGTTTCTATAATCCTTTGAGCCTACTTCATTATAAATCAGTGGGAATAAGTTTGTTCTGTTGGCACTCCATTTGCTCCTGAAGTTCGGTAAATTGCTGGTAACTGAAGATTATCCTGTGAACCAGTTTCATGTCATAAGACTTGAAGGGTGATGAGCAAGAGGGAAGGAATCAGCCATAATATTCTGCTGAGAGCTGTAGAAGAAAAGGAAGATCCTTGGCATTGAAAACACTTTCAAGCACAGACACTCATTGGACTAAAGATTGGAGGGAGGAAGGAAACTCTCATAATGTCCTTCTAAGAGAGATCCTTTTACAGGGACTATTTTCCAACTGTTGTCATTGCCACAGATGATTTTTAAATTTGTTAGGTTATTTCTCTCCAAATATTCCTTTTTTGTGCAGCAGGTTCTGTTCAGCCAAGGTGTTTATAAATACTCTGGCTGTTAGCCAACTTTTTCTAATTATGTCAAGGGCTCTTTGGCTAATTTTATTTTATTTTTTCTCTTTATTTCTCTATTTCACATGTGACTAGGAAGACTCTGCTAGACTCTGTAGTCATGCCAGCTACATAGCTGGTACTGTTGTATGGTCCATTGTCACCTATGGTAAGGTTCTTATCTAAGATAAGGAAAAAAATTCTATTCTTGGGCTTGAGATTCTCAGGTTCAAATCCTGCTGTAAACTATGAAAAATCAAATAACTTCTCAGAATCAGTTTCTTCATCCATCAGCAAAATCAGTATCAATCACCACACATTTATCTATACCTTTATGTATGTTGGGCACAGTGCTAGGTAGCAGGGATACAAAAACAAATATGTGTATGCATGTATATGTATATATATTCATCTATATGTATATATATTGTACATGTGCTATTATCGTGCACACACATATACATATGCATGTGTGTTTGTATATATACCATATATACATACATATCAAGGAACTTATATTCTATTATTCAGGGGAAATGAAAAAGACTTGACTAAATAATCTATAAAACTTTCTTGTCTAACACTTAATTTTCCAAGATTCCTTCCAACTTGAACCTTTTGTGTTGTAACATATATTCCAAAGTTCTTTCACAGTCTGATATTCCATATTCTACACCCTAACAAAGTATATTTTAATGTCTCTTCCAATTCTCACATATTAGATTCTCACAATCCATATTTTTGTCCATTTCAGCTTGAAAATTATGTCTTCCAAGGTCCTTTTAATTTTGACATTCTCTGTTCTAATATTCTGCCTTCTCAAGCCCCTTCCAACCCTGGCAGTCTGTGCAATAACCACCTAGCCAGATGTCACTCCCTTAATACTTATCTCCATCAGAGGCCAGGGAATGGCATCAGCATCATTGGTTGTTTATGTATCCAGTGGAGAAACATAGTAGCTTTCACTAGAACATCAAGCAAATAAAAGAGAAAATAAGCGGCTGCTTCAGAGATTGGGCTTTTTATTTACATAGCCCAAGCATTAAAATCAGCAAGGCAATCGTCTACCTTCTGTCCCAGCTATCCTAAGCTATAACACTGGCTCTGGGCTTTGAAAGAAAGAGATCTGCATTGGCTAAAGATGGCTCCAATAATCCTCAATGCTAGTATTGAGCTAGGTGTGAAATAGACCATAACATTCACAATTTAGAAAACTGAAATGGCATTCTTCACCCCAGACACATGTCCAAATAATTCTAGGCAATTTTCTACTGTTGGTTTCCATTTTCAAATTCCTAAAATTGATACTAGGCTTAGGATTCCCTTCCCCTCTCCAAATTGTTCTGCATGCATCTGTCAGACTAAGCTCCCCTAAACATCATTTTCCTTGTGTTTCTCCTCAGTCAGTTCAAGGACCTACTATTGCTCAAATCTTTTCCCTTGGATATCAGTTCCTTCCACAATCTGGTTTTATCCTCAGGAATTCAATTCAATCTAAGTATCAATGCCTATTATGTGAAAAACACTGTGAGAGTTATTAAGGATGCAATGATAGAAACAAAAAGTTTCTCTCTAAAAGATTTCATTTCTATTTGCAAAAACTCTCAGAGTTAGATGGGAACTAAATGATCATCGAGTTAAACCCCTTCTAAACAGGAATTCTTTCTACAATATTCTTCTTTTTTAATAAAGCTTTTTATTTGCAAAACATATGAGTGACCTTTCAACATTGACCTTTGCAAAAAAACTTTTTTTTTCCAAGCTTTTCCTTTCCCTTCCCCCACCCCCCACCCCTAGATGACAGGTAATCTAATACATGCTAGATAGGATAAATTATATGACAAATACAATACATGTATACATATCTATACAGTTATCTTACTGCACAAGAAACATCAGATCTAGAAAGAGAAGAGGAAAAAAAAACAACCTAAGAAGGAAAACAGAATGCATGGAAATATTCACAGAAAGCGTTAAAATGCTGTGTTGTAGTTCACTCTCAGTTCCCACAGGCCTCTCTCTGGATGTATATGACTATCTTCATCGCAGCACAACTGGTTTGAATCACATCATTGTTGAAGAGAACCATGTCCATCAAAATTGATCATCGTAAAGTCTTGTTGCTGTGTATAATGTTCTCCTGGTTCTGCTGATTTCACTCAGCATCAGTTCATGCAAGTCTCTCCAATCCTCTCTGAAATCCTCCTGTTGGTCATTTCTTACAGAACAATAATATTCCATAACATTCATATACCATAATTTATTCAGCCATTCTCCAATTGATGGGCATCTTTTCAATTTCCAGTTTCTTGCCACTACAAAAAGGGCTGCCACAAACATTTTTGCACATGTGGGTCCCTTTCCCTCCTTAAAAATCTCTTTGGGATATAGGCCCAGTAGAACACTGCTGGGTCAAAGGGTATGCACTGTTTGATAACTCTTTGAGCATAGCTCCAAATTGCTCTCCAGAATGGTTGGATCCGTTCACAGTTCCACCAACAATGTATCAGTGTCCCAGTTTTCCCACATCCCCTCCAACAGCTATCATTATCATTTCCTGTCATTTCAGCCAATCTGACAGGTGTGTAGTGGTATCTCAGAGTTGTCTTAATTTGCATTTCTTTGATCAATAGTGACTTGGAGCACCTTTTCATGTGACCGGAAATAGTTTCAATTTCTTCGTCTGAAAATTGTCTGTTCATATCTTTTGACCATTTGTCAATTGGAGAATGGCTTGAATTCTTATATATTTGAATCAATTCTCTATATATTTTAGAAATGAGGCCTTTATCAGAACCTTTGGATGTAAAAATATTTTCCCAGTTTACTGCTACCCTTCTAATCTTGTCTGCATTCATTTTGTTTGTACAAAAACTTTTCAACTTGATATAGTCAAACTTATCTATTTTGTGATTAATGATGACCTCTAGTTCTTCTTTGGTCACAAATTCCTTCCCCCTCCACAGGTCTGAGAGGTAAACCATCCTACATTGTTCTAATTTGTTTATAATATCATTCTTTATGCCTAGATCATGAATCCATTTTGACCTTATCTTGGTATATGGTGTTAGGTGTGGGTCAATGCCTAATTTCTTCCAGACTAGTTTCCAATTATCCCAGCAGTTTTTGTCAAATAGTGAGTTTTTATCCCAAAAACTGGGGTCTTTGGGTTTATCGAACACTAGATTACAATTGTCATTGAGTATTTTGTTCTGTGAACCTAACCTATTCCACTGATCCACTACTCTATTTCTTATCCAGTACCAAATGGTTTTGGTGACCACTGCTTTATAATATAGTTTTAGATCTGGTGCAGCTAGGCCACCCTCATTTGCATTTTTTTTCATTAATTCCCTTGAAATTCTTGACCTTTTGTTTTTCCAGATGAATTTTGTCGTTATTTTTTGTAGTTCAGTTAAATAATCTCGTGGGAGTTTGATTGGTATAGCACTAAATAGATAGATTAGTTTAGGTAGTATTGCCATCTTTATTATATTTGCTCGACCTATCCAAGAGCACTTGATGTTTTTCCAATTGTTTAGATCTGACTTTATTTGTGTGGAGAGTGTTTTGTAGTTTTGCTCATATAGATCCTGACTTTCCCTTGGCAGATATATTCCCAAATATTTTATACTATCGATAGTTATTTTGAATGGAATTTCTCTTTGTATCTCTTGCTGTTGCATTTTGTTGGTGATGTATAAAAATGCTGATGATTCAT